>QYTT01094391.1:3123-15119 GCA_006980735.1 Dasypogon diadema
TTGCAGTCGGACTTCTGATCACTTTACAATTTCGGACGAGTAATATGGTAATCTTTTCGGAAGTTCATATGATATCATTTCAAGGTGATTGCTGGTATGTTTTTGATCGAGTTAATGGTATGATTTGATTAATGTATTAAACCGGATTTGAGACCTACCGGTTAAGATCCCCGCTACTGATACTAATAGCAGCTAATAAATCTTTTCGCTCAACTAACAGTAGGATAATGTTAAAAAGCGATTAAATCAATCTCTGTAGATCTCAACGGGTGAATAACACTTTATTTAGAATTTAGAGCGCAGTTCATAAATCAACCGTTGCCAATAATTGAATTTAAATTTTGTTTTAAATTAATACAAAATGGATTCCTTTTGTGGTTAATGTGCCTTGTATTAGTGTTCTGATAGTATTTACACTTTTTTCTCCATCTTCCATCAGCGGCTTGATCAGTTGATCAATAATGGATCCAGTGTCATTTAGCCATTTTGAGGTGGAGTGCCTCCATTTCATTCAACCTTTATTACAAGTGCCCGATAATCGTTTTTTTTACCGTAATGCCAAAACTCAGGAGATACCCTATGCTACTATGCAAGCCCCCACCTGGCTTTGTTTTTGATAGAATTGCATTTGTTATAGTATAAATCTACCTTGTAGGCTCGAAAAGCCGCTCCCTTGACCCTCATAGCAATCCCACAATCTTCTGTAAACCATGAGTTCTTATTAGGCTTAAAGCTTTTGTAGCTATGAGGGATAAAAGCGTACATCCCGAACCAAATAATATTAGCTAACGCTTCACAGTAATGTCTCTTCATCATTCATAAATTTTTTTTCCGGAATATCGGATACTAATTCGTTCACCAAGTTATACATAGAGAATGAGTGTATACACTAGAAGACTACAGATCCAAACGGCTTGAAAATGAAGGGACGTATACGATATTAAGAAAAGAGGAGTGGGTTCGCTATAACTTCGTCGGAAATGAGATTTTGAAGCGAATCTGACCTGCCTTCTTAATAATTCATCTTTCATCGAGGATCTAACAAATTTGAAGGTTATCTTCTGGAAGTAGACCTGAGCAAAGATACAGTCGTTCAAGAAGTATACCAAGATCTTTTCCAATTACAAACATAATTTCAAAATTCAAAAAAGACTAAAGGCATTGCAGACCTAATAACGTATCATAAACTTCACCGAAAAAGTTTTAACAAAGTAGGAGAGAAAAAGAAAGTTGAAATAATCAAATAAACGCAGATCGTCTCATGGTAGAAGTTCCGGAGATAGTATTATATATATCGGTTATTTCGCACGTAATCTTGTCCAATAATAAAGGAAATCGGGATCATAAAAGAAAATGATCACCGAATGTGATGAAGGTCGTAAAACTGACCGAAGGTCGTAAAACTGACTATCTAATAGTAAGAGTAGACCGAGTTCCAATCGGCACAGTATGCATGTAAGGCAATCTCCTATAAAAAGGAGCTTTTCTCAATAGAACTGAAGATCATCGCCATGGCCACATCTCGAGATCACAGGTCATCTCTTCGCTCATGATATTCGGCAATAAAAACGAAGCTAAGGAATAGAAGATCTACACCGAGGAAAAAGAGTCTACAAATGTAACAAAGGTGAAGCATAAGTAAAAAAGTGGAGATCAGCCTTTTGCATTTAAATTCCGAAAAGATCACAGATAGTCATCAATCTTGCAAGTGTGAACCTCAACTTCAGATTGCGATAGTGCATAGAAAAAAAAGCAACCAAGTTCGATAAACTGCGCGTGATAGTAACCCAGTTAGAGGAATGCGTGTCAACTCACAGAAGGAGTGGCGCCTATAAAATAAATCCAAATTAAGGAATAAAAATGCACATCTTTTCAAGAAGAAAAAGTAGATCGTTCAGAAGACATTGAACCGAAACTATTAAAGTAGAAAAAAGTCGGAGAAGGTGATATAACTGAAATTTCACAAGAAAGACGAATTGAAGAATTTATCATAGAGTAACGTGTAGAAACGCAGTAAGAATTTTCCAAAGAAAGAAAATATGGCATGCAGAGAAAGAAAACCCTGCTGCACATGTTTTTCAACCAGAGACCCCGTGAAAAGTCGAAATCACTCCAATTCCTACAAAGAAGAACAAGACTTAATTTAGTATCTGAAAGAGTTCAGAAAGTGAAATCGATCAAATAGTGAAGATTCTGAAGACAAAAGAGAACGAAAGGAAGGAAAGAAGAACGAAAAGAAGGGAAGAAGAAGGGAAAGCAAAGAAAAAGTTTCCAAGGTAAACGAAAGAACATGCAAATTAAAATTGCTGAAAGGACAAAAATTGTTGAGAAAGAAACCGGAAAGAGAGAGAAGTCGAAAAAGGCCAAACGTAATTTCTAGAGAAGAATCCACTGATTGTGGAACACCTGAAGTGCAACAGTGCAAAAAGCAGTGTAAAGGTTCAGATGCGCGAAGATTCTCAGGTTAGTAAGAAGAATAAAAAGCGGACGAAGGCCTGATAGCGATAATGGTTAGTAACGAGCGCTAAACGTTTACTTGGAAAGCCTGCTTTGCGAGGGTGTTTTCAAACTAAAGAGAACCTTAGAATAAGAATTTCTAGCTACTGCTTCATGATTTCTACCAGTATTTAGGTCGAACAGGGTAGACAAAAAGCTTGTTCAAGATCTTGGAAATTTCCATGATTTCGAAACTCTTAAATAGCCGAAATCCTGTCGCAATCCCTCAAAAATACAACGCAATGTTATACTCGTGCACATTCGTTGGATCGGAATGTGAAGCACTTTATCTTCAATTAGAACGTCATAACATCGCAAATTAAAAACCTCCTCAAAAATTCCTGTATTTCAGGTTAACCGAAATTTTATTGACTGCAGAAGAAAGAAAAATTAAGAGGTTGAAACTTTTCCAACACACCCTTGAGGATTAACTCCAAGATAAAGATTAAAATCGTTCATTAAAAGCATTTAATTATGGCGTACAACAGTGTTGCGCCTCTCACCGGTGAATTTCTATATTGAAGCTGAAATTGGTGAAACTAAAATGCTTCGGGACAGAAATCATTTAAAGATATGCAAATAGGTTTAATTTTTCAATCATTAAGAAATATTTTTCGTTTCCCATACGAGCGCAACATTTGGGGCTTATCGTTGAGTGACCGCGAGGCATTCGAACGCTCGTGCGACTTTAACTCGATAAAATTTATTTATATGCATCCAAACTGTCATTCGGTTTTATTTTAAAATAATTAATGCCATAAATTATATAGGGGCTATCTTAATTAACGTTACCATAAAATATGCTTGAAACGGAGGTTGAAAAAAAGAGCATAAGTTGACTCACATCCAGAGGGCTTATGTAAAAGATGTGAGCTAAAGATGACGGCATGAATAAAAAGAGCTGCCAACATTACGAACTTTTACTTGTTTATTCGGGATACTTCTAGAGGGCTCGCAGCGTACTTGTACGGATGTTGTGCTTCTTTCGTACACATCTTGAAGAATGTCCATTAACGTTCAAAGCAAAGAATGAAAACCGGTTCCAAGTCTTCTTATTTACCTTCTTTCGGGTTCTTTTTGAGAGACAAGAAAATCGTGCCTGCAGCACTCACCTATTACATCCGAAGTGTACCAAAGATTCCATGCCATCGAAGCGACATAATGATGAACACACGTGCATGCATACCTATATTCTTATAGGTATGTCACGGCTATGCGGGAAACACGGAATTTTTGGTTAGCTTAAAGAAAAACACTTGACTCAGCGAACACACTGGACATTTCTTGCAGCTCTCTGTATATACTCCAGGGATCGAGTCGCCCGGTTGAAGGTCCTGAATGCACCGTGCAGCAGAGTAATTATACTTAATTTTCCGATAATTATAAGACCAATTCAGCCAAGATACATTGTAACTTCCATCGTCATTTTTGCACCGAGAAAATGATCTTGTTACATGCACGAAGAGGTGCATTTTCTTAGGATACGATCACGTACCTCCTCTTTTGCTTTAGATTGCAATCACGGCTTAAAATGCATACGAACGCTTCATCTACACTAGAATACCTGTTGCAGAACATCGCCCTCATCTGGTGAGGAAAATTAAAATTCAGAGTACGTCTATTACGTGCCTTCCAGGTATCCAAGCTCTTTCTCTGCTCTTGACTTTGCCCAGTCATCCCCTCTAATGGATCGCAATGATTTAGTCAAGATAAAACCACTTAAAAGTCCACAGTATGCTATAGTGCCTTAATACTACTGAGAGGAATCGATTACTCGACGTTTTTGCCAGCACATCCATGTTTTAGTGTATGATCATAATAATTAATATGTTAATAAAGTTGCTTCGGTCCCATGTACTCCAGGGGGTACCGCTCCTTCATTTTCTGTAAAATATGCAAATGCTGTTGGGAGCAGGGTTGAGATGCAGATTTGTTAAAGATCATGATCACATCCTTTGCTCCAGAAATAATAGTAATTGATGGAAAGAATTTGACGCTTTTATGAAAAATAAAGCTGCACAAATGAATGACAAAATTATAGTGAAATTTGATATGTTGCTGTTGGGATTGCAATAATAATCACTCCCCTTGTCCTGGCTGGAATGTACATGGGGTGATTGACCGATGTCTTGAATTTTTTGTTGTGTTTGATGTGACATTGAGTTGCACCTGGTCAATTATAACATTTTATTTATTATTGTTACTATCTGAATATATTTTTAAAACTAAAATGTGGGGATTGTGTTTTTCTGGACAGTAAGAAAGTGGTTCCTTGAATATTGGGGACGTCCAGAAGTCATACATAATTAATCTTAGGGTTTCGTTTCACTAATCTTTGAAAGAGCAACCATGAAACAGGAGTAGCCCTAGAAATCATTTTCTTTTTCTAGGATATTGACTATCGTTTAGACTGTTACGCTGGTCCCATTGGTACTACTCTAATAGAAAAAACTATACCCTTACATAATAACGTCTGTGTCTAATACCTACATTTCCAGTTTTTTTCACCTGGATACTCTGGAGCTCAGCTTTTGCATACCATGATATTTTGAAACTCATTTAAAAAAAACTAGGACAATTCTTGATACTCTAGTAGACTATAATTTTACAAAATAGGACATAATTTGAGTTTCTGCAATATCATAGAAAATAGTAAAAGGAATGCTAAAATTGTATAGCTTTAATTAACAATGTTCGCTTACTGCTAAAAGGTATTTGCCATATATTTCTGTATGGTTCTTATATGGCAAAATTAATTCAGAAATTTCCAGTTCCTCAGAGAATACAATTCTTAATTATTATCATTATATTGTTCATTGCATGAAATTAAAAATTCTATTTATATCTGGCGCTATTTATATTCCGCCTGTAATAGTCCGTAAACAAACCTCAGTCACTATCCCTTGGTATGTTTTAGTCTTCCAACCTATGATTAGTTCTTATCCTTCACGGACTTCTTAATTAATGAGAAATCTCGATCCCGTCCAGAGTATGGCATTTATTTTTTTTTCTCTGCTCTTCATCATACTTGAAATCCTCCTCCGTCTACCAAAAACACTTCATCTAAGGCGTGCGATTAGTTTCTATCTGGTCTGTTATGAAGACTCCTCTTCAGAAGTGCGCGTAGTATAGACGCCAAAGTTTATCTTTATTTTTGCTTAGGCCAAAGCCAGAAGACAACGTGGTCGATCTAATATGCTGTCGGCATTATTGACCAGAACGATTCTATATAATTACATTCAACATTAGCTTCAAGAATCTTCCAGCATAGCATAATCAAAGCAAGGTCTAAGATGCATCTGGAGGGAGCGGTTGAGAGCAGGAGGGATCAAGCAGGTGATTTTTGCAAGAAGAACTTTTTCTTTGGCGGAGAGCTGGTTTCTTGTTCTGGTGCAAAAAATGACCATGACTACAGTCCCAAGAGTAATGACCATGCACTGCTGCATACTGACTGAAATTAAAGGCGCGACTGACTTGAGGGTGTGCATTTTGTTAATGAAATCTGAAAGTTTTTTTCAAGCCAGAATCATCGGATTTTTAATGATAGGTTGCAAATTTAGATACTTTTCTACGTAATGAAGTGCTGTGTTTTTGTTTACATCCATTTCAACGCCTGAATAGTTAGATTTCTGGAGGATCAATTGTATTTTGAGAGATAATTGTATTCCATCAGCAAATTTTAAATTTTTTCCAGAATTGGCCGTCATACAGAACATTGTAATTACGATGTTTCCTACCTGCCCATAAGAATGTTTACCTTTCCCAGTCTTCGTCGAACGAAATAAAATTCGATGCTGCTGTTGATGATAGTCAAGTCACCACAGGGCCAGAGCATTACCATGGAGGGTCAGCCAACTCCACAGTGAAGTACGCTGGCCTTTGATCTGTACTTCGTCTGTTTCCGTTCATCCACGTCCCATAGTATAAACTGGAGAATGCCACTAATTAGAGTGTTGCCGTCAGATTCAACACTTGGCCACTAATTAACGTGGTACTTCTTTGTCGCTCTTGTAACTTCCTCTGATTCACATTACACGAACTGGAAGACACATTACAACATTATTGCTGTCCAGCGTCGATGCATTTTTAATGGCATTAGGAACAAGGATAAGAACGTATTTCTGTGAATAAATAGATGAGATAAATTTTCTGGATGCGTAAGCCTATAGCTTATCTGTGTCAGAACGAGAACGGGCGTGGGGGTGTTTTAATGATGAGCAATTTATGTAGATTTTAATCTACAGATTAAGGATTGTGTGTATTCAAGTAACATCTATAAACCAATTTTGCTTTATTAAAAATATTAAAAGAAAGATTTTGTTTTTGGTATTGCAAAATTATTTAAAGGGAGTTTTTTTCTATTTCATTCGGAAACATGAGGTATAGAGTTAAATTCAACGATTAGCGCAGAATAAATTTTAGTCCATATGTTTGATTTTGACCTTTTTAGAAGAAGTATACTCCCTGCTCTGATCCGAATCATCCCTAGTCTAGCCCTTCTTTGCGTGTTAAGAGACTCGTTCCTACGATCTAATGAACCTAGATACACTATCTCCATAATGACCTTATTTAAAATGACTACATTTAAAAAATATCAAGTAGGTTTTCTCTAATTTTCACAATACTTATCAGAAAAAAATATTTCTTGGTATTATTTGTGAAAATGTTAATATTAATACCATTTCTTAATCAGGTTGAAAGTATACTGGATATTTTTTAAATGCACCATTTCAAATGGAATCATTATGGAAATAGTTTAACTAGGGTATTAAAGTCTATGATTTTAGTTGCGTTTGGTAACTGAGCTTATCTTCCTTAACGTAAAAAATAGTGCAGGATTAATAATAATAATATGGCTTTTTCTGTGTTGTCAGCTAATTTCGAAGGAATTCTGAAGGCCGGGCAGTTAATACCAATGAAATGAATAGTTCTTCTTTTCAATGGAACATCTTTATAGATACTATTTCCTTTCAACATTTTTCTCATCTTGAGCACATACTAACGAATCACTACTTACCAATCCCATTTCCATTTTCATTAGGGAACAAATCGAATTGGAAAGTTAATATGAACTATTTAAATAATGAGACAATTTTTTGCTAGACTCCTGTTCAATTCTATCTTAAGATTAACAAACAGCTACAAAATCTTTCAATGTTATTAACAATCTATATGCAAACTTTCTGAAGAGGATATATTGTAGAAAATTTTTTTCAGCTATAGGTGCGTAATCAATGCTTTAGTAGCTGCTTAAAATTTTTAAAAAAGCTTTAGAAATGTGCGATGATTTTCATTATATTTCTCTTTACTTCATTTACATCAGCACATCATTCAATTTTATGTATACCTTTTTGGATCACCCTGTATGCAAGATAACGCAACAGATACTGAGATACAGAAATGATTAAAATTGCTTAGAGAAAACTTGCTTAACACGTTAACTGCCGTAGGGGTGGGTCACCGCTGACCGGCATTTCAAAGCTCTCTCACCACAAAGGCATTTTAACACGGAACTCTCTCACGAAAACTTTTATGCTAATTTCGGCAGCCAACGTGTTAATGTTGAGCACTTTTCATGGTGAAGTACTAAGGATAGAGCTTGGGTATTATGTGCCTCAAGTGCAACAATTTGAATGATTCACAAAAAGAAAATAAATAAAATACTTCTTTTGCTGAATAGAGAAACTGAGTAGTGGAAGGTGTTTTTTATTCCAATTCAAATTAAAATAAAAGTGGTCTTTGTAGTTATTGGCTCTCTGACCTATAAAATTCATTTAAAATCGATTTTCATTTTAATTGCACCATCACAAAACAGAAAATGCAATGAACCCCCAATAATAAAATTCCTTTATGGTCTCATTAAATATCTCAAAAAAATTCCTTGTGCTTATATCACATTCCTCTACATCCCTTTACAATGTGGACCTGATCAAATTAATGACGTTTTGATAGCAAACAAAATATTTCCAAAGACCATCTTAAATTGATGCCGCACTCCCTTCTCTTCCCTTCGGTCGTTCCAGAAACTGGTTTATCTGAGGCTGTGAATCGCCTAATTAAATAAACTGAAGCGACAGAAGTGTTTTTAGCCTTTGGTTTCATTTAATTAATTAAAATGTTTTGAGATGTTACTTTTTCGTTGTGGTCTTTTTATGAAATTGGAGTTGCGTGTTTCTGGTTACCATCACAGTGCCAGAACTAGGTTCTAAAGAGGTCGGCATCGATAAAAACGAGAAGAAATTAACGCGTAATGAGGCAGAAAATGTCGACAACACCGTTCGTGTAAAACTGATATTTCCATCGAAAACGGACATTTCTTAGCGAAGTTACTGAAACAATTGTGACTGGGATTTGCACGCAAAAAAAGCTCTCCTGCGATACCGCTCGCCAGAGTCTAATTTATCGGCCCATTAGCTAATGAAATACTAAAAGACAGTGCAGAAAGTGTGAGAAATGAGCTAATTAAAATGAAAATTCATAAATATTTGCCCGATTCATGGTTCTGATTTGCATTTCCTGAATTTTGTCCCAGATTCGTATAAAATTCGGTTAATGCCGTCAGAATCAAGGCAAGAAATTCCAGCATATCTGGCTTTACTTTCTCGTAAAACTGAATTTTGTTAGTCACGATTCACGTTCACGACATTCGGGAATGGATTCTTTTTTTAATTTCCAACCCGTACAAGAACTAGAAGAATGTCACATCGCGTTTTAAATGACTTCCAAAAGAGAGATGATGGCTGGGAGGGGAGATGGCCAGAATGTTAATATGGCTGGTTGATTCGTATGGCCATCCGAATCCGAGGCGAACGATATACCTGACCACAAATGAGTAAAACAAAATTGTCAACATTTTGTCTCAGACTTTTTGTTACCTGGTGTGATGGTAGTTGGCTTCAGAGATACAGCAACATATAACAGAGTTGTTTTATTAGCATCGTCTTTATCTTATACTTTCCCGATGATGCTTAGAAGATCACTAAATCGACAGTAAATTAACCCAAAGTGATCGTAAAAATTATCGAAACGGTCGAAAATTGTAACCGAAAGAGGCGGTCAATGAAAACAACCTCCTTCAAGCTATAAAGTCTGCGAGATACGAGCATCTTATTATTTGTCTTCTATTACAGAGGAACATTTGCATTAATTTTATTAAGCAGATAATCGAATTCTCTCCTAGTAGGTTGGTTGGTTGGTTGCTTTCATGAGATGCTTTCTTGTTACGTAGTGGTTGGTTGAATGTCCAAGTCAAGTGACGTCTATAAAGCAACAATTCCGGTTCTTGTTGACCTTCCTTAATGGGGTTCTGTAGTAAAATTGCTGAGTTGCGTGATGCATTACAAATCGATTTGTAGTAGACTGAATGGTTTAATATTTAGAAAGTTAACATGCTTAGTTTAGCCTTTGTACAAGAAGTCCTAATTGATGGCTTGACATGTAAGATTAAGTAGAATTTGAGTTTTTTCTTCAAAGTCGAAAATAATTCCTATTACCTTAGTTTGAAAAAAAAAACAAATATAGCTTCAGCTATTACTTTCACTTTCCTACTTTTCTAACTCTAAAGCTTTTTTCCGTAATCACATTTCATATCTCTGCTTGACCGGACCGGATCGCCTTGAATGAAGCTCTGTGAAGTTAGCATCACAAATTAGAATTTGGCAAAAAAACTATGGGATTTATTTCCCCAAACATTAAAAAATTTTGTTCACCTATATTAATCGAGGTAATAAAAATATAGAAATTAACCCCTATATTAATGCGATAGTAGCACCCCTATCAATGCGATTTTAAAAATTACCTAATCCATCAATTTGCCCATGTTTTATGGTACGGAGTTATCAAAAAAATTTCCGTAGTACCCCTAACTACCCCTTGAAAAGTTTTACCCAACCTTCAAAGAGTTTTTCCCGATCTGCATAAAGAACCCATAGAAAACCACATCCTCTTCGCAACATTGAAGGACAACAGGGGGTAAAACCTCGGGAGTATTGGGCAAAGATTGGCCAAATACATAGATGCGAATGGTAGAAATGTTTCCTTCAATACAGCAAAGGGAATAATACTTTATATAGCTTGCTTCTATGAAAACTTTCTGGGGCTTGGGTAAGACTAGTTGAGGGTTGGGTAAGATTAGTTAAGGGTTGGACAAGACTAGTTGAGACCAGTTTTTCGAGAAATTATCAAGTTTTTTTCCTTAATATTGTCAAGAGGGGGTTCTAACCATTAGAGAGCTGGGTAAAATTCATTAAGGGTTGTATAGCTATTTTCAAATTGCGGGCTAAACTTTATGAAGGTTGCGCGAAACCGGGAAAATGATGGAAATGTGTTCGGTATAAGCAATTGGGTTGAATATTGTAAGGGGTAGTTCTTTATATGGGTTGTGAGTGGATGGAAGGAAAAGCTGATTGAAAGTTGGGGAAAACGGCTTTGAAGAAGTGAGTAAAACTTCCTAAGTGTTGGTAAAAGTTGAGCAAAGTGATCTATTTATGCGATCCATTCTCACTAAAATTCCCGAAGCTGAAAATGAAGGAAATATGCTTCCAAACAAGAATTTTCCGCTATTAGAAAATTATTTTATTTTAGGTTATCTCTCTTTCATTACATAGGAATTTTCTGATTTTTTCCTAATCTATTCTTGCTATGCCAGAAGATTTATTTCTGGCACATATAGCCCCTTCCCTCTTATTTTTCATGTCGAAAATATCTTTGGATCCATATCCCTGAATGTTAATAAACAGAATTTAAGATGAAACCCCATTTCTTTTTCGTGATACAGGAGCCTATAACTAAAGTCTGATTCGATGAAAGCAATAACTACCTGGAACCGCTCAGCTTTCAGTTAAAGATGACGACTAACCTCTTCAGAAGTATCATCAACTCAAATTTTAGTACCAAGGAGGGACCCCGAAGAAATCTTTGATTTCATTGACCTTGATATGAGCTCGTTGCAAAAGAATTATCACATCACGAGGGTATATTAAAAAAACTGCAGCTTATAAGTGGCTCAAACGATTCAAAAGGGAGGGAGAGCATTACAAATGACAATCGAGAGGAAAGTCGGATCGTAACCGAGTATGAGACCTAGATTTACCAGGATGACTTTAAAAGCAAAATGCAATTCAAGGCATGGCTATTTCAAGGATCTTAAGGACCCGAAAATTACAAAATGTACCGCCCTGTACATAAAGTTATGGCCACCGTTTTCTGCGATGGTGAGGGGTGTCTCTGGTCGGAATTTTAAGAAGACAGAAGACGATCACAGCTACCTATTATGAGGGTGTGCTCAAAAAATTTAAATCGAGAAAGATGGTAACTCCGGCTGTAAAATATGTTGTGTTTTGCGCTTTCGCACTTTCTTGTATTCGCAGTTTCTTTTACCTGAGATTGAATAACAAAACCTGGCCCCCTTCTATGCGTTCTTCCTAAGCCCAAGGATTTCTCTGCCTGCCAGTTTTTCTAAGATATTGCCACATTGTTGATGAGAATTCCAGGTGACAATT
>QYTT01094391.1:21668-38351 GCA_006980735.1 Dasypogon diadema
AGTTCCCTTTAAAAAGTAAAAAATAATAAAAAAAACTCGACGCGACGTATTTCTTTTAGAATTATTAATACATACTTAGGTACTTTAAGATTGAGTTTTTTTTATTATTTTTTACTTTTTAAAGGGAACTTAGGTTTTTGTGTCGGGGGTTTTTCAAATTTTTAATTTAATTTTTTAATACTATTTTATGGAAGGCATCCACACAGAAAGTGTGTACTAACATCGTGTTTTTTAGCTTTACATGGTTGTCCTTTTATAGATATACGGTGTGTAACTATAGATGCTTTGTTTACCTTGCGATGTCCTGCCAGTAGACCCATCCCAAAGATTAGTGCCTTACAACTGAAACTTAGCATCCTTTTTCTCTACCTAGGACCTACCTTCTTGAAGTGTCAACTTTGTCTGTTTTTTCCCAGATAGATTCTAGGTATGTACCTTAGAGGCTTCCTTTTCTTGTGCAGAACACTATAAAAACCTCCTGCTTTCTAGGCCTGCGAGCCACTTCGAGACCACTTTCACATTATTCGGAAATTTAGTCTATTTTATGCCCTAGCTGAATTCTTATGTTTTTAATTTTTTCTACTAGAGCGCAGATCTTGATACTACTTCTGGTTGTCTTCCCAGTTTTTCATTCATAGTAGATTTTTTAGGAATGCTGCTATTATAACCCAGTTGTCCTTGCTGAAGGTCATGAATCCTACTAAATTATCAAGTGTTATTTGACCCTTCTCGCCCTCCAATCTTAGTTGATATTATCTCTTGCAATTTGTTCTTATATACTTTGAATACTTTCGACGATACTACACGCACTTTCGACCCTTCAATCGTTAAATGAAAGGCTTTCAATCAAGGAAAAGCTGAGAGGTGTAAGACTGAAAGGTTCAAAGGATGGAAAATTGAGTAAAAAAGTGTTAGTCTTTATTAAAAAGAGGACTGTAATTATTATTTCAAGTGCGGTTTCAGTACGCTTCCAGGTTCTTGCAAATAGAGTAAAATTATGTATTATGTATGTATATGTAGTATTATGAGTATTAAGTTTAGGCAATTCTGCGTATAATTAAGCTTACAGTTTCATAGACAATGAGGAATTAACTTAAGTGGTTTCGATTCTAGCTTAAGAATCTATTTCATTTGACAAACAATAGGATTTCTTTTTCTTATGTTTAGCACTTAAAACACACTTTTTCAACAAGAAAATGCTTTTCACACAATTTTTTTAAGGAATTCAAAACTTTAAAATATGCTGTTGAACCTTCCCATCACCCTCTGCCCTCTAAAATCTAAATCTCGAAAATCTTCTTCAAATCTTAATCGTATATAAAAACATAAAATCTTCTCATGTCACACTGATTAATTTTGGATTAAAGAAGGTTCGACCGTAAAATTCCCATCATAATGGCATTATTTAAGCTCAGAAAAGGTTTCAAGACAAAAGCTTTTAGAAACTCATTAGCCAAGCCCGACTTTTTGATTCAGCTGAATACCGTCTCCCCGGCTTATTAAAACGAAAAAAAAGACAAAAGATACCCAGTACACTGGCGACCCACACGAAAATTTCCTATCATTAGGACGCTTCCATCTTGCCAGTCACTGACTGGAATTATTCATCATAATATCTCAGTGTGCTGTGGTCGAATCAAACCGAATCCATGCGAAGATAGAAAAATCATAATTTTTTTTTTATTTTCTTGAGACGCTAATTTTGAGCACAGCCCAAGAATTTCAAACCGCATACAAATTAGATTCAGTCACACAATTTCTAAATTATCTGTAATTTGCGTCAGAACCACAATAGATATTAGCTACGGCTGGAATTGTTTCGATCGGGGCGCCTGTAACACACCCTGAAGTAGTTTTGCGATTTTCTCTCGGTCCCCAGATACCATACCTAAAACCAGTTGACCTCCAGACTGGGTTTAAATTTCGCCAGTCGAACCGAAAATGGCGTGCCCTTGAACATGTCGATTATTATCTGGGTGATCTTCACTCAAAAAACAAAAAAACAAAAAAAAACAATATCACACCCATCGGCACATAATTACTCTGATTGTCCATAAGTTCACGGTACCATCTAATCTCATCCGAAATCTTCAAGATAATCGAATGAACTCACTTGACATAATCTATGAGGACTTCAGACTGGACAAGTTTTATCTGAAATTTATTCAAAAAATTCATACAAACTGTGGAATGAATGGCAACACGGTGCTGGTCGAGATCGAATTAAACACCATTGAGGATTATCAAAAGAATAAAGGCAGTTTGTTAAGCCGATTATTGGTGTTCTCTCAGTTATAAATAATGCATTTATGGCTCCTGAAACCACTTCTGGTAATCCGGTAACTGTTCACATAATCACCACATGTATATATATATAGTAGATCTGGTCTGGATTATCTTGTGCTAGTTTTTAGGCCCTGTGCTAGTTAACGGCTGCTGTTGGTTAATGTTGCACGAACATGGATAATTTAAATTTTGCAATTTTGTAAATTTCGTTCAGATTTATTTTATGGCTTTATTGATTTTTCATTTCAATTAAAATATCTCAAGTTTGAACTGAAACCTGTTTTCTCTTGTGAAATATTTTCAATTTGGAAGTTGTTAAGTGAATTATGAACATTAAAATTCCTTCTGGTTTTAGCAGAAGTCATTATCAGAATGTCAGGCTAATTTTAGAGGTAGATCATTAAAAAAAAAGTCACGGAAATAAATTTTTATAGCGTATGGATATCTCGTAAAAATATGAAGTGTATCATACAGCACCAATATATGATAAGTGGAAACATGATTATATAAAATTGAAAGCAAGATGTTACTTATAGTGCAGAAATAACAAATTTAATTAAAGTTTCCTCGGATACAAGAAACAGTAAAGGCCAGAAAATCGAACCTTGCAAAATTTCAGAAGAAAAAATATATACAATTTTCAAGAAAACTTTCACATTTTCCAGTTCAAGGTAAAAGGTTCCAGTTACGAATACATTAAACAAAGGAAGAGCGCCTCCCAAAATATGAGATATATCTAGGGATCAAGATCTTTCGGTATCTGTTTGACTCCAGGAAAATAAATAAAGTAACTTAGATTTAATTACGATGCTGTGGTTTTTTGCAACATTCGCATAAGCAAGCCTTGAGTTGTTCACCAAAACAAGCCATCTGAATGGATGTCGGCTCGTTTAAGCCGGCATACATATAGTCTTAAATTAAACCAACTGATTAGCTTATTTATATCTGCAACGTCGTTAGCCAGCATACATATGAACCGAGGCATCCGTTAAGATATCATTAAATGAATAGATAAAAAGAGAAGCGGACTGAGTATGGAACCTTGAGACACACCACAGTGGAGAATCTCAGATTCGGAGATAATATTTTTTACCTTCACGAATTGTCCTGGTCCGTGTAAGAAACATTTGATTAGGTTGACGGTTAAAGAAGAGAATAGGAATCTTCGTGACAGCTTGACAGGTAGTTTAGAATGATCTATGGAATCAAGAGTTTTAGTGATGTCAGGCAAAGCAAGAATTGTCAGGTTATCTTTAGCAACGACAGTATATCATGTTACTTTTAATAGTGTGACTTCAGAACTGTGTAATGGGCGGAATCCTGATTGTCAAGCTAATATTAGGCCATTCCCTGAAATATATTCCATGCCTTAGCAAAGTAGCAAAGGATACTAATTGGACATAGGTCTGACGAATACAGAAATCGGGAGAAACGACCATAAAAAGATACACAATCAATTCACTTGCTTGCAATTGTTGCCTTTTATTAATTTGAATACCTACAGTGACAAATATTATCTTAAGGAAAATGGAAGTCTTATAAATGAGGACCACGCCAAAAAGGGGTAAGGTATTTTTTCATAATTTCAAAAAACTTTGACGGCTTGATGTCTTCCATCCTTTCAACTTAAGGCGATTAATTCCTTCAATCTCCAGCAATTATTTTTATTTTAGTTTTTAAACTACCCAATCATGCGTGATCCATTAATACCAGTAGCATTTTCAAGATACTCAGCAACTGATTCAAACGAATATGAAAAATCAAGGACATTGTCATCTGCAAAACTATAAATTTAATTAGAATTATGGATTAAAATGTTATTAGCGAAAACAAAAAAAAACGTAGGACAGAGTACGGTGCCTTGTGGAATTTGCCGAATTGATGTGGCAAGCGCTAAAGATAATACCATCCAATGTAATGCAGATGAAACAAGCAAAGAGGAAACTTTCAATTCAAGCGGGATAAAAGGGATCAACACCTTGTGCCGGAAGTTTGGTTACAAGACCAAAATATCCGACTCTGTTAGTCGAACTCTACGACCCCAATCAATCAAATTTGTAGAGATTGTGATGTCTGCGTTGAGCAAAAGAAGCCATTGCATACCATAGGTACGAAAGTCATATTGGCGATAATGAATAAATTGATTTGCTACTCTTAACAGGGAATGGAGTAGTATTACACTTAATTTTGCTTTTATTTAAACAGGTTTGTGAAAATCTATACTAAATCGTTGTCTCCAGACGTTATCCATCACATAAAATCGTTTTATTTTTACATTAGTATCCGCTCCCAGACAATTTCTGTTGTCAGGTAATTTCCACACATGGTCAGCATCACCCAGAAGAAAACAATCACTGGACATGTAACTCTTAAGCAAATTTACATAACACGCAGTTCGCAGACACATGGAGAAATGTTTGCGCAAGCAAAAGTAAATTGAATGGCTAAGTAAAGGAAAACACTTGAATATTCGAAGAAATACAAAAGGTTGAAGGAGTTTACTTTTTATGCCTTTCTTTTTCACTAAAGACTTTTGAGAAGAAGCCGACAGCAGCGGCGGCTAGCTTTATTTCAGCGCGGGTTTTTTTCACAACTCATCATCATCACCATCATCGCATATTTTTTTTCTTGTGAATGTTAAAAGCTTCGTAAAACTCGCACATCTACTAAAATCTGAATGGCTAGATGTGCCACGAATTACAGATGACACTGATTCAGTATGTGCTCCTATGAATACTAATTAATAGCTTACAGATCTCTTTAATTCCATATGCATTTTTCTCGGTGCCTTCTAGAAATTTTACTGAAGCACTTGTCATATTTCGAGATCATAAAGGATTGCGTGTGAATGACTTGCTAGAAAAATTTCGTTTAAGCCGCTTTGATCTACTTCAAGCAAGGTAGTGCCTTCATGACTCGAATAAAAATTATTTCTTCTTTGAATTATTTGTCAGAAGTTGAAAGTATCTCATGGCAGTTAACAATTGTCAGGAGAATTTATATCGCATATGGTAAAGAAGTGAGTCATAGTTTGAAGAAATTTTTGGGTATGTGCTTCTCATAAATTGACAAAAAGCTGACAGTATTCCTGGAGATGGCAATCTTTCCTTTCAGTTTTCCTCAAGTCACTTCCCTTTGCCCACCATTTTAAAAACTTAATTAAAAAATCCGGCTGTAGGCAGCATCTGCAAGTACACTGACTTTATACCATTAATTTCACCTTAGAATTCTCTTAAGTGATTCTCTATGCACCTCTTGCATCTGTGATCAGTTAACTCGTAAGTGGTTGGGCAGGTACATAGCACTTAAGATAATAAGTCCACCATGTTTGCTGTGTTAAGCAATTTGCATTAAAATTCCTTTCTTCTTTGTCTTTTCAGATACATTCACTCCAAGGAGAAGCCCTTCAAGTGTACAGAATGTGGCAAGGGATTTTGCCAATCACGCACTTTGGCGGTACACAAGATTCTGCACATGGAAGAGTCGCCACATAAATGTCCCGTATGCAGTCGGAGTTTTAATCAGAGATCTAATCTCAAGACCCATCTGCTAACACACACCGATCATAAGCCCTACGAGTGCTCATCTTGTGGAAAAGTATTTCGTCGAAATTGTGACCTCCGGCGACATGCATTAACCCACGCCGTAGGAGACGTTCCCTCTGAAGTATTAGATGTAGGAGAGGAGGATAGACATTTAAGTGGAGATGAAGAGGACACAGTTCTGGAAGTTGATTCTCCTCGTCAGTCGCCAGTGCAGAGAATTAGGACTCCCACACCCGGAAGAGTAAATCGACCGGATGGAGATGATATCGACGAAGATGATGACGAAATTCCAGATGACGAACCAGAAGACGAACCATTAGAGTTAAGTCAGCCGGCTAATGAACACTCAGAAGTTACTCATTGTCACCATGAAGGAGCTGGAGAATCATACACAATGCGGCCGTCACATGAAAGAGATCATATGATGAAAGAAAATCCAAATCCATACCAAGTGCCATTGCAAACACAAATGCGATCTCAACCGATCTCAACATTGCCTCCACCAAATCATCCATCACCATCTAAACCTCCTGAACCTTATATTCCCATGCTTCATGTACGCCGTGATTTACATCATAAAAATCCTACAAATTCGAATCAATCGCTGGCATCCCCACAGCCTCCACAACAGCAGTCAATGCAACCTCCTCCTCCACCGCCTACACAATCAAACGTAACTAGTGGCCTTATAGAATCTGTACCAAGTTTTCTGGGATCAATTCCAATCCGTAAGCGACCGATAGGTTTGGATGGTGAACCACACCCAATAATACAACGATCAATGTCAAGCCATCATCATCACCATCATATGGCAATAAATATGACAAGACAGCATCCCCTTCTGAAACCACCGGATGATATTATAATGTCAACTATACCGGCAACAGTAACATCACCTGTCACTCATGAACCATTAACGCTTCATCAAACACCAACACCAGCTGTCGTTTCGCCACCAACAGAATCATCGCCGCCGTCACGTCATCCAATTGTGCAACCAACAATACCCCCACAACCGCAGCCACCACCTCAACCAGCACCTCCCCGACGTACAGGATTTAGCATAGAAGATATTATGCGACGCTAATAATTTTTCACGCTCATACCAATAGTAGTATGTGGCAGTACAAAGCAATTGAGACTATGAGAGTAAAAAAAAAACAAAAACAAAAGATTTAAGCGACAAACTTGGCTTTTTATGATATCCTCTGTGAAGGTATCGTTTACGTTTACATTGCAGCGAATGCTTCTTGCAATTTTGCAATTTTGCAGTTTCCTTTAGGATCTTAATGTGATGCAGCATAAATTTCTGGGCTTAAATTATAAGTGCTTCCTACCCTTTTACGCGCTTAAGAGAAATTTTTATGTTATTTGTTTGCTAGCGAGCACTAAGTGTTGGCGAATCTTTGTATTATTTGTTGTGGTAATTTAAGCAATACTGCGTAGTAGTTTGTAGACAATAACTGAAGATAGATTTAAGTGATTTGTTTTCCGCTTTATTTCTTTTAGAATCGTGTATGTTTTAATAATACCAGTTTTTAGATCTATTCTAGGTTTTACGAAGTAAATTTAGGTAGTTTAAGTTAAGACGATAATTTGTATTAATGTGACAAAATAAAGAAATTTATTTAAATTTGTAAGAAATTGTTTATTATTCCAAATAAATCCAGCTCAATTTAATTTGATAATGCGTCTCACCAAAGGTAGAGTAGGTAAAGTCACAGAAGTAGGAGATCCTCGGAGCATGTCTGCCTAATTATGTGATGGAATATGTAAACATCTAGTTTAGCGCAAAAACATATTGGTACTGCGCAAATATACTCTGAGAGGGTGGAGTGTACAATTATTTTGGGTCCAGAGTTGTGTAATAGAAAGAAAAATTATGCTTAGTTTTATCTCCATGGATTAAACGTAAACAACATCACCAGGTCAAAAAAACAGATATGTCTGGAACACTTGGTGATGAGTCCTGTGGCATTCAATGACACTACTGCGACTCTGGTTCTTCACTGTGGATAACAGGCTATAGAAAGGGCCCTGTTATAAGCACTCGCAGATTTTTGAATTTGTCCAAAAGTAACTTAAACATAGCTGTTTTCTGTATGATGCCATTACACAGCAAATTTTTGCATAATGCCTGATAATACTGCCGCGTTGTGAATTAAACATAACATGTGAAATCTCAGTCACCATAGCTTTTCGGAAACATTGTTCTAACGAAATCTCTGGTCTGATTCCTTGTAGATCAATCCCTAGGCGTGATACCCAAGCATCGAGCCGTCTTCATCTCTTCGTCCTTAAGACAAGACGTTCAGAGCAGTGAAGTTCCGAGAATCTTTCTTGAGTCGATCTGTACGAATATGGAACAGACTTCACCATTTTCCATTTTCTCTATGATACTATGATCAGCTTAATAGCGTATTCTTTGAGCTTTGGCTTCAACGTAAAAACTTTCCTGGAGACGCAAGGCTGGTTCACCAAGTAAGTAAATTAGGCCATTGCCCAGGGTCAAAAATTCTGTGGGGCGAAAAGATCTCAAAAATCTTTGAGGGGAAAAAATCTAAAAAGGCAGAAAATTTTTTCTATCGAACGACTAAAAACAGGTTATTAAAAATATTGCAATCCATACACATTATAACCACGACCTTCTAGTATATACCTTCCACTATATGCCGCATTTTGATAAGCCTATTGGTAAATTTGTTTTGTTTTTTTCCTTTTCAATCAAGTGGGGGCGAAAACTTCTCGAACAACCAGAGGGCTAAAAGTCTGTTGAGCCGGCCATGTAGGGACACATAGTGATATGATCGATCTTTGTACTATCTTATCTATGTGACTTCTCCACATCAATGTCGGGTCCAGACTGACACCCAGACTTTTATTTTGGTCTCAAACTGTAGAGTGTACTATAATGAGATTGCTTAAGTTATACCCAGGATAGTCCACTTCCTGGTTAAAGAAAATTATCTCAGTATCCTTATAACTGATTTTTAAATTCACCTCCGGGCACGATCCCTTAAGGGCCATCTGTGTTTGATCTGATATATCGCTACCCCCGCAACCTTTAATAATTATTGTAATGATATTTGCGAACCCCTACACGTTTTATCACTTAACGACGAAGGTCAAACAACTTTACTCTCATTTGCATCTTATTGTCTACCTATCTACAGGTTTTGTTTTATATATTCTTCTTATACATGGGACCTACTATTGCAAGATGCGAAAAGTTTTCGAATGCTCTCCTAATGGTAGTTCCTTGCTACAGAAAACCTGCATTTAGGTTGTTTACTAGACAATGTAATGTCATTTCTGTTATGAACATAGTAAACATTGTTACTTGAAATTAAGGATTCCTTTCATTAAGGAATCCTTAATTTCACTCTATAACCACTCTACAACCTTCTACTTTTCTTTAAGAACGAACGAAGTCAGACTTATTGGTAGCCTGGGAATCGTCCTTAAACCCAAATTTAGGACTATAATTGCTATGTTGAAGGTGATAAATATCCCATCCATAATAGGAGTCCTGAAATATTTCATGGAGCGAGTTGTTTATCCAATTTTTTGCCATATAAATTCGGACTTACTAGACTCGAATCCTTCGGTTGAATCGAGTGATTGAAGCTCCTCTTCCTCAAAATATTCCAAAATGGCTCTCCAGGACTATTTCCTACCGTGATATTATGTTTATATCCTTAAATCTTAGCTCATTTCCTTGCAGTACTTTCTTTTCGCTTTAAAAACTATTTTCGGGACACGATTTCTCACAACCTGAAATTTTAGAAGCTTTGGAAGACATGTCCATAGAAAACTTAGAGTGAGACCCTTTAAATTCTTGTAGATATTAGTGAGGAATACAATATGTACTCTTCAGATCCCAGTACAACTTAGTAGCCTCCCTGATTGTCCAGCTTAAACTGAGATCTAGACATATTAAACTGAATGCTCTGCTGAAATTAAAAGGATGAGCAAGAGTTTACGTAATGAAAACCGAGGTCTATTCCTCGAATTGGATTGTGAAAGCAAACCACTTTTTTCCAGTAGATAAATAAATACCTGACACGTAATTATGCTATGAAAATTTTATTATAAATCGTTTAAAATTGTTTTTATCTCCACTCTGATTTAGATTTGTTCCAGCTTCTTTGCTTCTGTTTCTGTCACTGCAATAGACTAGGCTAAAATTTGCATTTTTCGACTATTACCATTGGATTTCTAAGTATATTCCAGTAAAATTTATCTCCGTCTTTCAAATGCACCAGATCTAAACCGGAGCCAGTGGCAAATGTTGAAAATTAATGGAGTCCGGTAAGAAGCTGACATTTGCATAATCTCTATCTTCGCCATAAGACGATTTCTCAGCTGGGTCTGGGTAAAGTTTCCAATTAGGGAAATAAATTATTTCTCAGAAGATAGCTTCAAGATTGTATAAATCTTCTGTGGCCCACAAGAACTGGATTGCAATTAAAATAGCTCGAACTGGATGCATCCGTCCACCAGAAGTTGTTACGCATTTAACCCAACACACTAAGGAATACAAGTTACGGGCAACTACCGGACTGCTACTCTAATCAAATCGATGGGAGAAAGATAAAAAGGGGATACATGGCCGTAAAAACAAGTCCAAGTATACCTATTTCAGGTAATTTCAACTGATTTGATCCAATCAAGGTAGCAGCTAACAAGAGGCCAACACAGTGTCATTTCTTATGCCACCAGGTATCGGCAAAAGTTCGTACAATTTGTCATTGCAGGAGATAACCATAGCCGACAGCGAATGCATGGGAGCCAAACGAAATGCTGAAATTTATCAGATGACTAGTGGCACCTGAGACCCACCTGATTGGATCGTCACGAGCTCAATCATCAGAAGCAGCCATGTTCAATAATCCCCCTGGTGAATAGCCAGATCTTGTGTGGTGCCGCAGTGCAATAACATTGTGAGTGCGACTGCATTCATGCACGGAGCCCCATAACCAACCTCACAGTGATCAGGTAGATACCTGTTGTTAGCCGGAGCCGATTTCAGATACCTGAACAGTGTCATTACTTATCATTAGCAAAACCTTGTGCGGTTATTGCAAATATTTCATTCGTTCGCAAGTCTTTTATTGAATTCCTGCTCTCCACCATAAAGAGACCATCGGGCGGCCGATTGCTTCAACACAACGCTGCAGCCGCAATTGCAAGTCAACGGACCAAATTCATTGATGCAGCGATGCTTTTAAATTATTTTCTATGCATCGCCGAGGATTATTAGAAAGACGTAAATTATATGGAAACGTTGGCATGCCAGTGCTCACATCACGGGCAAAATCCTCATTCTGTCAATATTTAATAAATTACTTGAGCCAGACATTTTAGTTTCCTTTTATTTCACTTCACTGCCATCCGACTTTTATGACTCCTACTGGATGCTGAAGAAATTTCATTAAGATCGGTCAGGCTCAGGTTAAGTGCAATAAAAATTTAAAGCTTCGGGCGGCATTTTCCTGTCCAGGAGAATTTTGCTTTTACCACCAGCCAGCTCCCAGTTAACATGTCATGAAAATTTTAAAGTCAATCAACCTATGAACTCAAAAGTCACCTTAGACTTGAAAAATTCACCAAACACATTTCTATGCATATTAAGGAATTCCAAGAGTATCATAATTTCAAGACTAAATAGCATCAGGAAATATTTAATTTTGCCAGCATTTATTTTAAGAAGTAAAGATAAGATCCAGTCACTGTGATCGTATGCTGGAGGACACTCAGATATTTTGTCGAATATCAAAGGAAAAAATTCCTCAGATACAACAAAAATTAAAAAATTGACATGGGGGCCGCATTTTAGGTGAACAAAAAAAAACAACAGAGAAACAAAACTCACCTGAAACATAATACTACCGGTCCCGCCAGACTTTACGATTCTCTAATCGGATTAATTTTCTTGTGCTCTTTTTAAGCATGAGTCTCAGCAAAAGGTTTTACATCTTACATAGCATACTTTTTCTTCGGATTGCGGATTTTTCTAAAATTCCACAAACTTAAAAGAAATTTGCTGAATTATTGGATTATCTTCCATGCACTGAATAATTAGTTACGTGGGTTGAAACTGAAGAAGAACTGGGAAAAATTAAAAAGGACTTGCTCTTGAATAGTTTTTTTTAAGGTATTGCCTAAGCTCAGGGGACAACCCTGGGATGCAGACAGCAAAGCCTAGGCGGAGGGGAATTTTAGGGAAGAGGAGATTGGGAAAAATTTTTAACCTGACAAATGTTGCAAGTGAATCATAATTTTTGGCATGAAATTTTTACTGTGCAACATCCCAGTGGTTTCGCAAGTACAATTCTGGTCAGTAACCACTGGTACCCAGATAAATCACCGCGTCCTGTACAGAATTCGAACCCCATGCCCACAAAGGAGTAAACTTGGAGAGTCTTAAGATCTTAGAGAAGGTCTGCTTGGAGGAAATGATTGGTACAGGCAGCTAAAATCTATCACGGATTAAGATAGTGACTTCCTCAGTAGTTTTAAATCAATAAAAAGAAGGTAAGATACCACTAACGAATTTAAAGAAACTTGGAAAGAGGTTCTGTATGACATATATCGTGAAGAAAAATACATTGGATTCCAGATAGGAATTTTGCTACTAGATGAATTAAAATCTAGTGGTAGAAATTTACTCTACCTCCATTGCGCATTTTAATAAATTCGTGCGTAAATTGAGCTAAAGAAGGGCTCCTGGAACCCGCAGAATGTAGTAACAATTGTATCAATAATGCTAATAGATTTAATTACACGTGCCGGATATTCATTCTTTTTCTACTCGTTTTTCAAGTAGCAACCAACAATCACTTTCACAACTGTTCAAATAATTAGCTAGTCACCAGGGTATAGCAGCCATTTTTCGGACAAAATTCAATATAAAGGTAAGAAAACCGACAGATCCAGGAACCAGTGTAAAATTTGCTGAAAATGAGAGTTACGTTTATTTTGTTAAGTGTAGTGCTTTTAGCAACTTTAAAATCTGTCAGGGGCAATTGGGAAAATAAGGATCATGTTGTGATTACTCCAGAACATAAACTTGATGTGCTGGCTAAAAAGAAAAGTGTAAGGAAAATTATGTATGCTTATTGCAATGAGGTGGTCAGAGGTACTGACAAAGCTAACAACAAGCTTATCGCTGAAGTTTGCCTTAAAAATTGGACTATTCATTGGAGAGACTACTATGAATATTTGAGGAATTTCGAAGTTGAATTATACAGTTACTGTAAAGAAAACTCTAATGAAGACTGTGCAAATACAATTGCAGTTTTAGAGACGTTTTCCTATCCAGAAATATCTGTATAAATTTTTGTTTGAAATAAAAATGCCTATAAAACAACAAAATTGCCTTTCTTTTGCCTGGAATATTTTTATGAGTGCTAACCTTTTTTAAGATAATCTAGGAACCAGAAAATACCAACCTCTATTAGCTAAGTTTTCTTGTAATAAAAGAAGCTATTCTCCTCATAAGATTACACTATTTCCGTATTTATGAACCTTCTTGCATTTGCTGTAAATATTAAATAGAAAACCAGTTACAGTAAGCAAGGGCGCCAAGTAATTTTTCGGAATCTCTTTTTTTGTCCAAGTTTGGAGTGTTAAGAGGAAGGTTCTATGTGGGTATAATTTCGAACATTTCTTTGAATTTGCGACTGCACCCAGGCTACCACGCTGATATATTGCCATAAGTGTTTAGCTCTAGTTTCCTTCAGTTGATATCCAGTAGATCACCAGTTGCCTGAATCTCAGACCTAAATAAATTTGTAAGATTGTTTCGTTCACTGATAACATTTTATCAATTCCAATCAAAACCACTTGTTTGATTGGCGTTTAAGGCTATCGACCTCCTGTCTAAGCATTTTCTGTCTGACCTTCCATATCAATATTCAAATTCTTACCTTGAAGGTATGTTATCAATTTGATCGTGTAGCTTCGGCTTCCTGTACTAGTAATGGTGGCATGCCATCCACCACTTAAATTGAGTCAGTCGCTTTAAATTTTCTGTATCAACATATTACTAATTTCTTATATAATATATAAATCAATTTTATGTGTACCCACAATATACCCATGCTAATTCGACCATAGACCATACCTATTTTTGCCTGAAAGGTGGAAATCTATTATTTCCGCAAAAGTAAACAATAACTGCATCATGTTTTGTTGCTAATCGATCAATCTCAGAGACAGTGGACATGGTATCAAGTATTTCACTAACTAATATCATCGTGGCCTGAACCAACCTCCACTCTCATGTTAAACTCGATCATACAATGGTCCCAGAAAAACGTAGAAGACCTGCAGTAGTACTTATGAAAGTTTACTTAAACTCAGCATTGCAATTATTCAGATTTTTTGTGAAAATTCTACTAAAGGTCGTCGGAACTACTTCAGCATGTTATAGATTTAGGCATAGGAATTGTGACATCTCCTAACTTGGACTCGAAGTGTTTTCCAGAAACCCGTGCTACTCTTTTAGGACTCTTTTGACTCAATTTTACTGTTCAGTCCGGTGTTTTGTTGTCCAGAACGTCCCATGTTCGCCAGTTTTGTTGTTGTAACTTTTCAGAAGGCAGATGATCCACAGATGGAGTAAAAGTTCATGGATCAAGAGATTCGTGATCTTTACGCTGTCAATATCTATCTTTGTCGAGAAGGTTTGCTTTGTAAACAAACAATGAAACTTGTAATTTTCTCCACCTGCAGCATCTTTCGTGTTATTTCTAAATTTTGACTCGGCTGCCATTATTAGTCAGAACAGTAAGGATGGATGGAGACCATCTCAATATGTGCTCATAGATTCATAAATTCCACTATCAATCCCTAAATCCTGGAACCTGCACGCTGGTGAAGGTTTTGTTGAAGTGTTCATTGAGCATCAAGCCTAGGTGGTTACCTAGAATAAGTTTTGATGCCAAAGCCATTTTTAAATGCCACTACCACATTGCTCGGCAATCCAGTAGCGTCTTTGTGGTTTTTCGGTCCTTACGAACCTTGCTTACCAAGCCAAGCAGAGAAGGAGTTTTCTGTGTTAGCTAAAGTGAAGAGTATTCCTGTGAACTGTTGTCCTTAGTTTCGGCAAGAAATATATTATTATGGAAAGGTAATTTCTATATTTCCAGTGGAAGCATCTGGGAAGAGACTATACCCGATCTGTGTTTAAAAAAATGAAGAAAAGCTAAACGGGAGCTTTTTACTTCTAAATTTGATCTGAATTTATCACCTCAAGTATTGGGGAGTAATCTAAAAAGGGCATCGATTTATGGTGATGGTGGACCTAAGTACGCCTTTGATCCTGAGGAGTTACACACCCGGTCGACGGTGGGACAAGCGGGCGAGTCAACGGCAGGATTAGACAGTGAGTCGACGACGGGGTTAGCAAAAGGTTTGACGGTGTGATTAGCCAGCGGATCGACGGCAAAAGTAGCCAACGGATCGACGGCAAAAGTAGCCACCGGGTCAACGACGAAAGTAGCCAGAGGGTCGACGGCGGGAGTAGCCAGTGGGTTGACAACGAGATTAGCAGGCGGGATCAGCACAATCAGTGGGGTAACGCAGGATTGAATTCTCTGTACATTATTGCTCTACCTATTTATAAATGATTTTTCTGATACTATATACAAAGCGCTATCATCCATTTATATGCAGACAATGCTCAGATTTATTTATCTGGGCCAAATGGATTTTTAGAAGATTGTATTTACCGTATTAATAAAAATGAAGAAAAGTCGAAAAGTTAAAACACTTGATAGTGCTTTCTAATGTTAAAATGGGATGTTATGACCATATGGTGGGCTTCGTCAACTTTGGCTCTCAGGAGGTACGTTGCGTTGAAAGTGTATTTAAGGTTCCATTGATAGCATATTGTACTTTTTACAGTTCTATTTACTCACAGTCGGACGTCGAATATAACTGAAGGACAACTAATGCTTTTAATGATTGATGATCAGATTTTAGCCTGTAAAAACCCAGTTTTCGAGTACTCATTGTCCATGAGTGCGCATATCTTATCTCCAAGTTAGATCACTGCTGTTCCTGCATAATCTGATGAATTTTCTGAATTCTTCTCGTCATAATTCTTTTCTAGTTCTGCGCACATATTGGATAGCGTTCTTATTTTGTTATCCTTTCTCACTTTTGCGGTTCTCTTCTGGTATCAGGAGGTTCGGAAGAATATCTGAGTTTAAAAATATGTTAAAGCCTCATAACACCTACGTTAATCGTTACCTTTTCACTAATTTTTGTCCTTATTCACCTTGCAAAAAGCAACAAAATAAAGCAATCCTTTTTCACCAAAAAATACTGAATTTGGGTAGTTTTATGTGAGTTATACGGCCACTTTTCATCTCTCACTTTTATTCGTTTAGAACTTTTTCTTCTACTTAGTAACACGCTTCCATGACTGAAATTTTACCCACAAAATCGGTCGTTCCTATGTTGCTTTCCATCTTAAAATTTGTTTAGCCTTTTCTACCAACTGTGCAAATTGCTACTTTTCACAGTATTCACGTGTGGGTTTCAAGATCATTCCATAAAGTCAAACGTAATATAAACGTTTGCCGTCACTATAACCAGTAACACCGACAGAGCATTATTAATTCATTTAAAATCGAATTATCTTTCGAAGCAGAAGTTTATCGTTTCAAAGGAATCATGAGGGCTACATTTATTCTTCTTATAATCTCTGGATTTATCGCTTTATCCGCCACAAAAAGGGAAGTGATAAGAACACCTATGACTGACGAGGACATAGAGGAAAATAATAGGATTAAAAATAGTGTCATCAACGCGATTAAGGCATATTGTAGCAAACAAACTT
>QYTT01094392.1:4609-20348 GCA_006980735.1 Dasypogon diadema
GGGACGGGTTGCCTCAAAAACGAAAAAAGATAGATGGAGGTAGGTGCCTTTTTTTGAGGAATTTGCCTATTTGTGTGAAAAAGGGTGAAAATACCAAAAAATTGAACTTAGAAATACGTCCCTGCTAAACGAGAGTAAGTAAAGCCGCTATTGTTATCTACGATATGGCTTCAGACTCGTATACAAATCATATTTAG
Organism: Dasypogon diadema; assembly: GCA_006980735.1. Classification (NCBI taxonomy): domain Eukaryota; kingdom Metazoa; phylum Arthropoda; class Insecta; order Diptera; family Asilidae; genus Dasypogon; species Dasypogon diadema. Next base: position 4,807 of record QYTT01094392.1, read on the forward strand.
TATAAGTTATACGGCCTTCACCCCAAAAGATAATGTTCTAGAAACAGTCGGGCCCAGTCGGTTTATAAATTAATTGAACTCTTATCAATATATCACCTCAAATGGAGAAATTGTTTATTAGTGAAACGGTTCAAACCAAAATTAGAAAACAATATGTGAAAAAAGAACAAAAATAAAAAAAATTGTTGGAAGAAAAATCTAAGAAAAAAATCATTTATATACATTTTTGTTATACAATGAAATAAACTACATTGCCATTAATGGGAAAAGAACAGAAATCGTTTAATAGATGTCCGTCTGTCTGTCTGTCTGTCCGCGAGTTATTTCAAGAACGCCTTAAGTTAGAGACTTGATATTTGGTGCACAGATAATTTATTAAAAATGCTACTAATTCGCTAATTAATTCAATTTTCAAAAAGAAATATAATTTTCTCGCTTTTAGTGGAATTTAAACAAATAACAAATAATTTTCCGGTTTTTAATTCATAGGAATATGTAATATTGAAATGTTTATTTTAAATGCTAAATGAAGTCAACACATAAAATGCTACGTGTAATTTCACTTTTTCCTTTATTTAGGAGTTTTCATTGCTGGTGGATGAAAACAAAAGTTTTGCCGGTCGAATCTGAATTTGCTCTCAAAAGTAGTAATTAAATGTGAAAATGAATTCATGTGCTTTTCTATTGTGTTGCTGTCAGAAATTATCTTTTAAACTTTAAGTAATAATAACATGGCTTTGTCCACACTATACAAAGCCTCTTAATCTTAAATAAACGATATTTTCCTATCTTGAGGGGATTTATATTTTCTAACAATAACCTGTGAAATGCTAGATAACGTTTTTAGCCCGAAATTGATAAGTCCCTTCAATACATCCGTATTCAAAATATGGATAAATCAGAGTTCCAAATTTCTTAATGAATTATTATTGCTTTTTTTTGTTTTCTTAAGTCGGCTTTCATTCCTCCGATCCTTGTCATTTTTGTAATTCAGTATTTAGTTAATTGACAGTCGTAAAAAAGTCGAGAACCATAAGCACAGTAATTAAAAGGGTGTTTGTCAGTTAACGTCCATAAGTCCACAAGCCCGGGCCAAACACTGGTTAAAATGGCCTTCTAATGCTAAGAACGCCTTGTCTTTTTATGATTGTTCTCAGGCATTAATTAGCATATTCTGATGGGCGGCGAAGGAAACTCATAATTTTTTCAAATCGTTGAAGGGTTCTTGCTTGTTTTACGTTATTCCTTTTACCCGTTTACAGAAGGGTTGATAATTTTTTCCCCGCTGAAAGTTTCCGTTTTTTTTTACATTATTCTCCTTTTTAAGTGTGGATTTAAATTATTTAAGAAAGCCAAGTTTGTTAGGGTTTAATTTTGATTGCGTGACTTGATAAATACTGTAATAGAAGTCTCAAAGTTAATTAGATCCCTCGAATGTACTTTTTATAACCAAAAGATGTGTAGGTTGCATTATCATTGTAGCTAATCTATTATCCGTACCGAAAAAAAAACAGAAAAAATATTATTACAATAAGTTTTGTGTCTACTATTATAAATTAGTATTTAATGTTTGGCATATAGAAAACAGTTGAAATATTAAAGAACAAGAATTTGAATTTCAATCGCATAGTAAAATTATAATTACAAAGCCAGTACGAAATATTCATTTGATTCCATCTTCAGATTTTAAAAAAATTTGTCCACCCATTAAATCCTGGGCACTTAGAAATAACGAAATTATTATATGTTTCCTACAAGCAGTGAATCTAATGAACACAATGTGTCACATTCTCTACAAACGTCCGCAGTTTCCTAATCCATAGTATTAATTCCGTCAACATCGGGAATAATTCTCTTTATAGAACACATGTCAATTTCTGCAAGGAATTTTCCTCTGTAATAAATTTGATTACGTTCACTTGTAATCGGGTTTTATGTGCCAAGCGTAGTGCCTCTTCGAGACAAGCAATACAGTTCACATCTCGTATTGAGAAGAAGGAGCCGTGACGGAACTGTATATCAATTTCCATTTGCTTAAGTATTCACTGTCTCATGTACAACAGTTCTCGAAATTCGAATCCACTTCCATTTATTTATCTCTCATTAGGATAAAATTTAACATGTACAATGTGGTAAACCACAGGAACCTCATAGTAGTCCTTGGGTGTTATCCTTTCCCTCATCACAAGTTGCTTGTCGACAAATTCGTTAGGTATGTTTTTCCCGGAGTTCCCCTCTGTCTGCAACACAGAGTTCCGACATGACTAAGTCAATTAGAGTTTCGTTTTGTTGGTATATTGTTAAGTGAACGGCACAGGGGTGGCGTTTTGGACTTATTTAATTTTAAGATTTTCGTATGCATAATAGCAATTTAGATGGGTGCAGGTGGCCACAAACTCCTTGAACCCCTTTTTAGATGAGTTGGCGCTACACATAGAGCGTGTTGGTGGGATCATCTCAAAATGGGGGTGACATATTATGTAGATGCTTGTTTAGTGCCAATGGGGTACAATAATAGAAGTCAGTCGCAGTCTCCTTCTCAGTGTGTGGTTTGTTCCATTTCCTGCTATGGTTTATTGAGCCTAATTTCATTTAGAAAATTATTAGAGAATGATAAAGCCAGAAGTGGGAGAATGAAAGCATTTCTGGGGTGGGGACATAATTAAATGTGAAAATTCCCTACTAAGCAGTATACAGTCCATTATGTTTGGGGGGAAGTTCTATATAAAACTTTTGGTCTAAAACGAAGTAACTTCCAGGAATTTCAATAGAAACAATAAAATCTAAGTTGGAAAAATTTTACGAAAACAGGTTACTAAAAAGCGTTAAAAATTTCAACCTTGATTTTACTTTTAATTTTGTTATTTAATATCCTTACGGTTTCGATTACTTTTATTTACCAAGAAGCAAGCGACTTTCTTCTTCTACAATCATGATGTCAGCGTTAATTTTTAGCCAACTACCCGCACCGATGGCCGAGTAGGCAGAGGCGCACATCTGCGGATTTTCTCCTTTGTTTTCTACTGACGAGAATTGTACTTTCGAAGCCACTGGTAATTTCATGGCATAAGTTGTGGTTCACTTGCAACATTTGTCAGGTTAATTTTCCAATCTTCCTCTTCCCTAATTTAAGTCCGCTTAAGCTGTGTTGTGTGCATCATGGGGTTGTCCCCTGAGCTTAGGCAATACCTATAAAAAGAACTTTTAGAGGTCATATCTCTACAATGGCTTCTTTGACAAAAATAAGGTTTATACCAATGAAAAGAGACATTCACAAGTATTCTCACAAATTTATCAATAATTTGTTCGTTACAGTGACAATGTAATAAAGAATCTTTTAAAAGTTTTGAAATTTAAATAAACATAAAGCGCGACATATTTCCTGGTAACCGTTTGACATGATAATAACATCACTTACTAATAGTCCCGTTTACACATACGCTGTTTCCAACGTTTTTGGAATGCAGGATCCAGGCGTGCACATCAAATGTTTACGCGTAAATGACCGGACACTCCAAAAGGCTGAAGCGCATTTCCGACCGTCACATCTGATCTGCATGCCTTGAGTGACACTCGCAAGTTATGAATTTGGATCGGCGCGGCGTTTGCAGTATTATGACTTCAGGTTAACTAAAAAGTGATATAAAATAATGTTCTTTGTTAATGCCGGCACTGTTTTAAAAAACATTATAAAATCTGTAAAAGATCGCAAAAATAACTACACTATATATATAATATATATACAAAAGACACAATGTAGGCTAAAAAGTAATACATGCATATACATTGTACATATATAACAAAATATAAAAAGGTACATATAAATGATAATAAAATTAACAACACATCTTTCTGTGCCAATGCTGCCGTCATTGTCTTTTGGATCTTGTAAAGTAGCATATTTCTGAGTAGTCTGCTTTTCCCAAATTTAAAGATTAAAAAAAATTAAAAATTTAGAAATATTTATCAAATTACATATAATATGTGCTGTCTTCCCGCCATTTTTTACCTATGATAACCTTTTCTTTTCTCCTAATTCTTCAAAATTAAAGTACACATGCAATGCACCACAAACAATAGCATAATATTAAGCATAACAATAGCATAATATTAATTTTTTTCTAATTAATTATTAAATGAAGATTTTTAAGTATAATTTTTTTCGGAAACCTCGCAGTTTTTTTAAAACTTTCCAACTGGTTGAAAATACCACGTGCCACCTGAAAATCGTTTAGTTTGTAACACTCCAAACAGGAGCCAAGTTAAGGCTGATGGAGGATACAAATTGTATGTGGATACCCGGGTATCCAAATATCTTTGGCGTAGATCTATAGCTCATTATGTGTCGAAGGGTTAAACTAGGATATTTTCAGTTCGACACAGGCCTTTTTCGTATTGCCTGTTATGTTTTAATAAATTGTTCCCATTGAACTGAGATGGCCTGGACCTGGCTGGCAATAGATTCGCTTGACTGAGTACTTTCTTAATTACATTTGGGGTAATTTTCTAAAGCTTCATACCCTTTGATTTATAAATTTCCCATAAAATTTATGACCACTGCAAATCCTCAACCTTAAGTACGACGCACTTGATAACTTGAAAGTATTACAAAACACAATTAAATCGTCCTCCCGATAAATACACTTATTACACTTAACGACCTGGAAGCAGTTATTCAGCCCTGTTTTAAGGGGCAACATAATCGAAAAGCAGCACCTACGTGGGCCATATTTTCCGGTTTCCATGTAATAACTGCCCTGCCTCTCCCCTGTCGTTCTCATTGGGCTTAGCAGGTATAACAAAATTAGTCACAATGAGTTCAAAGTACTTACAGTCCAGGGGTGCAGGGAAGGAAGGGAAGCATGGCTAAGTCACTTTTTGTAAGGACAACATTGTGAAGCGAACACCACTTTCAGAAAGAGCATTGTTTGTGACTGTAACACGTGACCACTTGACTTTTCCGTGAACAATGTAAAAAATACTTTCTCGGCTACAATTTTTCTGTTAGTCGCTCTACCACCCCATTAATGGGGTTTATATAGCGCACCCCGGGCTCTGGCAAGGTAACAACCATCGTGGACTGTTAATGTTCACTTTTTGATAGCTTTTGTTCATGTTCAGTCAAATGGTGCACAATTGCGCCTACCTTTGTGGGTCTTTTGGAGATGCTTGAGTTTTTAGCTTTAAGAGGTGATTGATGGACTTCCCGAGGCACTTTGTTCCATGGCCGTTAAAGTGGATTGGGGAGGAATAATTAAATGCTAAGAAATAATAAATTATGCGTCCCTTTTGTGAAAGTTATCAATAACTATATTTTGTACTGCGTTGACATATTTAGACAAATGTTTAGGCGACACTTTTAGTGTAGTAACTTTTAGGCATTATTTCCGCAGTGTAGAATTTTCGTGTTTCCCTGAATAGTCGGAAACTTTTCTTAAATCTTCGAGATTTTGTGGTTTTAAATCACTTAGACATGTCGTCATTACAAACTGTTTTCCTTAGCACTCTACAGATGCATAAAATGAAACGGGTCATAAATTTCTAAAATCTCCCCATTTATGCGAAACGCAGTCACTGGGATGTTGTACAGTTCAAATTTCACTTTCAAAATGGCTTCCTTGCAATGCTTCTCTGATTTCCCAATCTCCTTGGGGCCTAAAATTTCCTTCCGCTTAACTCAAACCCGTTTACGCGTCTTATATGGTAAATAAATCTGGAAAACGAACGGACCATTTTCCATATTTGGTTGATTTAGTTAATCTAGAGTTTTTGCTTTGAGTTTCCTTCAACTTCAAAAGTTAAGATAATTTAGTTTACTCACTAAACAGACCTTTTTGTGTACTATGTAGGGTACGACGTACACATAAATAATGTTAGTAATACAATATTTTTGGAAATGATCGCATTCACTTCTATTTTTTATATAGTAAGGAACAAATTTTGAGGAAAAGTAGTTTTTTTTGTATTGTGTGCATCATAGGGTTGTCCCCTGAGCTTAGGCAATATCTTAAATAATTCTAAACCACGACGAAATCAGAGTCTAAGTTGTCCAATTACATGTGATACCTCAACCACTGTAGAAGGGTTCGTAATAAATTACGGAACTTACTTTGAAAGTAGTCAAATGGTATTTCAAAAATCTTTGATAGATATAGCTCTGAAACGATAAAAAAGAGAAGATACGTTTTTTTGTCTACTCTAAACAAGGAGCTTCGTAGTATACCTTAACGTACTCATTTACGGAACGCTGGTAGCGACCACTCCTCCACCCTCAGGGAATCCAGGCCCTCCCCAATGGCAGCAGCTTCAATTGGCACTTTCACTCTATCCGTCTTTCATTCTTCGTTATTTCATTCCATATTTACTGGGATTTCCTTACTTTCCTTAAACCCACAAACAGACTCTTCCGGCATACCAATCCTCGCGAATATAACCCTGATGTTCACGGGAAATTACTTAAGCAACAACTTACGATCACAAAACTGATTTTACTTCTGTAAATAAGCCAATCCAAAATAAGACATTTGTGTTGACTTTAGTTGCTATGATGAATAAAATTTAAACACAGACAAAGGCTTTTAATAAGCACCAAGAAGGATTCAGTGCAATTTTCTATACCAGAGAGACGACGGCTCTAGTAGGTAGAATAAGCACATTGAGAATCTCGCTTTTAATTACCAGATATTCTATCCACCCATAGCAATCTAAAAATACTTTAAACACCTCCCAGTTGTCCACCACCGCTTCAAAGTATTCATCCATTTCCATTCAATGTTTACCAATCAAATTCTTCCTCTCCAACGCGCAAGCACAAAGCATCAATTTTCAGTCATGTACTGGTCGTACCGGTCGATGCCTATATTAAATCAAAGCCATTGAGTCGTAAAAAATATCCAAAGTGTGAACATTGCCCGCGGCCAAGCAAAAATATTTTTCGATTCGATCACTGAAATTCAATTTGACGATCCCCCACTGAATCGCTGGAGTCTCAACGCTAGAAGACTATTGCCAACAACGAACAAAGATCTTTTGTGTCTGCTCATGTTCGCTTTAAGTAGTCACAGCGGTGGCTTAAATAGATCTAATTATCTGGTAATGAGCCCATTATTAAACCAAAATTGGCTTTTAGACGCTCCATGCAATAGACATGGCACATCTTCTTGTGTTTTTGCGTTGATAACAATAAGAGTCAGCTGTTACAAAATGAAAGGAATTAAGGAAAGGGATCAGGGTTGTGAGTGAAATTTTAGAAATCCCTAACTACGGATCTAATGGCCAAAACAAATCGTTTTTGATAGGAGAAAATCAAATCCATTCCACTTTCCGGTTTCATTGTGCCATATATGGACATATGTCTAAATTTTCCGTAAATTATCAAGAGGGGTGTTGTAGATCCGCTTTAGTTAGTGTTTTTGTATACGGTAAATGACAGGTGCATATTTTTTGACAATATATTTGCTGATATGTAAGAAAATGAAATGAGAAAAATTATATATTGTTCTTGATATCAGCAATGTGCCCAAAAAGTAAACAGTGACATGAGTATAAATTTTACGAAATGCGAAATCTGTTCATACTTGGAAATCTTCTACTTTGTTTGGATATTGAAATTGCAGGTAGTGCTTGTAAACACAAGCCAGAATGGAAACAAATTTTTAAAGATGCAATTTGAATTGCGAAATTCACTGATCGAAGCCCACAAGAAGTTTTTCGCAATTAGAATTTTGTTTCCCGTGCAAAAAATTTAACGGTATATGTTATGTATTATCAAAGCCTAACGTATATATAAATGTCCGTTTCCACTCATATAAATTTTCAAAGCCAACAAGTTGGGAAACATGTTAGCAACAATTTTTCTAATGAAAAGGTTTATCGGACTTCAAGATTCTTGTTGGAAACATGTTGGGAGTTTAGTAGGAGAAGTTGGTGCGAGTTGCAACAAAAATTCACTTTTCATCGATTTCATAAGGAACTACAAATGTTTGCATACATTGAATAGAATATATATTGTACATAATAAAATAAACTCAAATTGTTTAAGGTTGCTAATGGGTAAGACTTAAAAAATAGATCTACGGATTCGGAAGAAAAAAGACTCGAGCAAAACTTTTGTGTGCCTTGGAAATTTTTCTGGAATATGAAGAGATAATCGGGACAGTTTTTAAACAATAGCTTATTAAGAAATTGTGAATGGGAAAATTACCAAAAGATATATATATATATACGTTACTTTTTTCTTCTGGACGACTTACTGAAATTAGCAGATAAAATCTCTGAAGTTATGAGAATTAACACATTTGAGATGAGATTTTCTTTAGAAACATTCGTGAGAAAGTTCCATATAAAAATGATTTTGCAGCGAGAGAGCTTTTTATCATTATACACACGGTGTGTTCAACTTGCCGGCCAAACATAAGCGCCCCATCACTTACGACCTCCACCGGGGCCCAGATGACGTTCAAGGGTCTTTTGATACCATTATCAGGTGTTCCAGGCCTCGCTCTCATGTAGTAGAAGTGAATCGTCGACTTAGCCAAGTACAAGACAAAACTAAGCAGATGGTCCTCCCCACCACAAGTGCTCGGACCTATGATCAATAATAATAATAGTATAATAATTTTGCAAAAAACTAAACAGATCGTCAACTTGTTGCGTTAAAATTGATAATTGATACTGGTGCGGACCTTTTAGTTAATATAGTTAATATAACCTAAAATTTTCCTTCACTAACAAATGTTAAAGGTGTTCAAATATTAGGATTAGGAATGGTAAATTGTTATCATTGCTTCATTCCTAATTTAGACCAACTTTTAGCTCCTATTCATGCGAATTTAGCTAAATTATCAAAGCAACCAAAAAATAATAGGAGTAACAATTTTTCTTGGCCAAGTAATTGTGAAAAGATTTTTACTGAAATTAAAAATACCTCTAGCCTTTTTCGCTAAGAAGCTTTCCCCAAGAGAAATTAGATACTCTGCATTTGATAAAGAATTATTAGCGATAAAATATTTAAGATTTTTCTTAGAAGGAAGAAAGTTCAGTATATACACTGAACACAAATCATTAATTTTCGTGATTCATTCTCAAACAGAAAGAACTCCCAGACAGTCTAAACATTTGGACTTTATCTTTCAGTTAAGTTTTGACATTAGACACATCAAAGATAAAGCTAACGTTGTAACAGATTCTTTGTCTAGAATTTTGGTTGATGAATAAGCTTGTGAAATAGTTAATAAAGATTAATGGACTTATTGAGTATAAGTAAATCACAGAAGAAATGCATAGGGCTTAAAAATCTACAATTTAAACACCGATTCAAAAGTAAAATCAGAAAATATTGCTTTAGGTAGGTACTTCCAATATTAAAATTTTCCTTATATATCCAAAGAAATGAAAAATAATATACTAGAAATTTTTCACGAATTGTCTCATCCAGGCATCAAAGTAACACAGAAACTTTTTATCGATATTGTTGGCCTTATATGCGAAAACATATAGCGACCTACACTCGAAATCGGCAGCTTTCAAAAGTCGAAAATATATGAACACACAAAATCTCAATTAGAAGAATTTCCTCTACCGAAGAAAAGATTTAAAAGTACCTATACATATTGATTTAGTAGTATAGTTAGAACTTTGTTTGAGCAGTATATTCCACGATTCGGGATACACTCCGAAGTTGCTTCGGATCAAGGATACCAATTTGAATCGGAAATTTTTAAAGAATTTTCAAAGGTATCCATAAGATCTATACAACGGCATATCATCCACAATCGAATGTGAGTTGAAAGGTTGCATTAGAAGTTTATACGCCGAGATTCGTAGTATTAATGATACAATAAACTGGGTTAAACATTTAGCAGCGATTCTTTAAGGTTTACAAGCGGTAGTTAAAGAAAAATGAAATTGCTCTCCAGCGGATTTAGTTTATGGTCAACCATTGCGTTTTTCAGGAGGCTTTTTCATATATAAAAAAGAATTTCATAAGTTAACTTCTTCGTTTATAAATGTATTAAAATCTCGTATTAAAAATTATATCCCTTCAAATTCTAGAAAACTTAAATCGAAGTTGATAAAATAAAACACACTATGATATCGATTGAACGTTTAAAGCCAGCATTTGTTGACATCGATGAAGATATTAAAAAGCCAATTAAGTAAAAATGCAAAAAAAGTTACTTTTCGATTATAAGGAAATTTCAGTATTTTATTCTTTTTGGGTAACGGTTACACTGCGGGAGGGTTGTGTAGCAGTTCGCAAAGTTATTAATATTTTTCAATTAATAAATACTAGATATTTTAGTTTAAAAGCATTTCACGTTTGTACGAATTTTAAATTATTAAATTTTTAACTTAATGAAAGTGGTTGAATTCATTTAGCACTTAGTGTACTCTGATAGTGATCAAATACTTTTGTCGAAATTGTATTTAAGAGAGGGGCACTAAGGCAGTTTGAAAAACAGAAATCATTATATCAGAAATTAGGAAAACACTTTGCGAAAATTTTACAGGGAAATTCATATTTTTAAATAATAATAACAAAATATATAGGTATATTTTTTATTAAAAATAAATTTAAATGTGATCTATTTCTACATCTACTTCCCAAATCAAAAATAATTTAAATAAAAATACAAATGGTGAAATTAATAAAGAAATAATAAATAATTTATATCACCCTTTAAAGTGTTGCAATGCACCCCATATACGTGGAAATGACTTTCCACGGTTGACGTAACTAAAAAGTAATATGTATTTACATAATTTTTATATTAGTTTTATGAAACCAGAAAGAGTTGTGTAATCTATGTTAAAATCATTAGAAATTCTTCTTATAGAAAAATCCGAGGTTGAACCCCTGTTTTCTATTGCAAGTTATATTTCTCACTCTATTATTTCTAAAGGTGGTTTTTTCTTTACCGTTTTACGCTTATACTCTCTCTTGATTTCTAAAGAACAAGAATCAGTGTAGGCAACAAACTTCGGGTATATTATAGCATATGTTGCAATGTTCCCTATTACTCCATCCTACAAAAATCTAATTATATACTACGAACTATACCATATTATGAACAAATGCTATTTTACATTTAATCTTGAAAAATGTCCGCATATATAAATAAAGTTTGAATTGAATATATTTTTTTATAAGTAAAATAAATAAAGTAAAAAATACAGAACAAATAACTTACTACATACAAAAAATAAAGAATTTAGCAAAACTGAAGCACAGAGAGAACTGTTTCAAATCCGAACTAAGATACTACATACAAATTGGGGAAAGATTCGACTCTATCGTAGTTGCGCGCTGTGAATTGAGAATATAGAGAAAAAAAAGTCCACTGTTGCAACTTTCCCCTGTTGCAAATTGTCCCATCTTCCCCTATGTAATAAATCTATATTTTTTTTTATTACTATAGAATTTGATACCCTAAATGTAGGGAGTTATAGATTTGAGCAAACGTTTGTAATGCATAAAAATAGTCATGGTAAAGATATTAAATTTGGTACACGGATACCATATTAAAATCGAAAAATCAAATTCTCCCAAAAAAAGAACTAAATCCTGTAAACAAAAATCAGTGCGACAAAATCCAGGTTTCCAAAATTCAATGAGACAAAATCCAGTTTAACGAAATCCAGTCTAACAAAACCCAGCACATGTGCACTGCCGCACCGCAAAAAAAATCACTAAAGGCATTCAAGATTCGGTGTATTCGGCCTTGTATTTGTGTATTCAGGGTAAATTTTCCATTTCTATGAAAACAACTGTGAAAATCTTTAAAATTACAATCTTGTGTATATTTAAAACCCTAAATACAACAAGGCGTGAATACCCTTCTTTCCTTTTCCCTTGTTACTAAGAACACTAGAAATATCCATTTTAACAAAATACTATTTAAGTTACCAATGCCAGATACAACCGATCTATTATGTAAACAACGACAAATGTAAATTATACTAAAAATAGGAAGAATGAGTGAGAAAGCGCATGGGACGTAAACAGCGTGAGTTCTGAGAATATGGCTTACGTTAACAAAATCAGCTAACTTATGGTGTCAGAATTTGTAGTACTAAAGTATTTACCATTACCATTAATGAGAGAAGAAAAGAGATCGTTTAATAGATGTCCGTCTGCAACTTATTCGCCTCGCTTAAATTGTGGGTAGTAATCTCTCCATTCTTTTTACCTTTCCAATTTGAGCAAAATGGCGACTTATGGTTGCAATAGACATTTAGTACTTCTCAGAAAAGCATACTAACGTCGTTGGTCTACAGTTCGACGTTATCAATTCTAAATTTTCGAATTTTCAATAGGTTATTTAAAAAATTATAGGAAAATATATTTTAGATTCTTTAAACTGTGGGGCGCGCAGCCATAGGTACATGTTCCATGATTACCAATATATTCGGATTTTTTGTTTCAGAACCACGGTCGAGCCTGTATATTGTCAACTGGTTCGACTTGTCCATTTCCGTCGAGCGGCGAGTTTTCGGCTTTCCCCGCCTAATCCTATCGGCCAATTTTTATATTTTTTTTTTAATTGTCGATAAAAATTCCATTAATAATAGACAATAAATATTACACACATGAATGTTATTTCCTTTTTCTAATTAACTTCCCAAAATGCCCCTAATTTAGGCGGTTCTACACTGTACTCCCCCCTTAAGACACATTTGAATGCTTTTACATTAGCCTGTGAAGTTGAAATATTCTTTCGACTTGTAAAAAGGTCAATTTTCATTATCAAAAAGATTGAAAGTAAAGTTCTTCAGTAATCTATCAAACCAAACTCGAAGTGAACTTTCTGAACAGATCTTTACAGAAAATGACATTGGTATATTCATATGTAAGTTAATCTTATTAAATTAAACTTTCCTATTATTAAAGCACCGCTAATTGATGTATAATTTTCAAAGGCATCAAAAATTCCGTGGTTTATAAAGTCAGTGCTTTAGCTTTTCTTGCTCTTTTTGTTTAAGAAATTCATCAAAGCATATTACGCCACTTTTAGCCTTAATTGAATTTTCATTGAGGTCTTAAATTTAATCACAGAAAAGGTTGTTATAGCGGTGTAAACAACGCATTTCAATAATAAAAGAACGGTGCTGTGGTTGGTTCGGTTTTTAGCTAATATCCAGTAATTTGTAGCGAGAAAAGCACTCAAAGAAGTAAACACATCAAGCTCGATTGGCCCTGATCAAAAGTAACAAATGGCATTTTTTCCGCCTGTCAGAGAAGGTTGTTCCTAGTTTTTGGGGCTAGTCAAAAATGATTACGGAAATGTCTTGAATTATGGTCACATTAGTGTAAATTAAACTCGCTTACATGGAGAATTATGTGAGGGTCAAATATGCAGGACAAGGTGTCCATCGGAATATTTTTCAGGGGTTGTTCTAATTAGACTAAGTACCCTAAGGCTGAATAGCAATTCTAAGTCGATTATGTCAGTTTCTTTTTGCAGTCAACGAAAACAATCTTTATATAAAATTTCCTTTACTAAATTATCGAAGCGACGACGGAAAGGGAGCTTCCAAATTATAACTTTCCGTGCCTCAATTTTGAAAGTAGTTTTATAGTGATATTTTGAGTCCAACTCAGTTTAGGTGTGCACGTACTAGATCGAAGCAATTAAGAGCAGAAAAACCTTCGCTAATGGGTTGGTTGCTGCCGACTATTAAAGTCTATGAACGGTGCTGCGATCTTTTAGATCATTACAGAAAAACAGAGCAAATTGATCTTGAGCGATTTTTAATTGACGTCAATTAGAGACATATGTTACGTGATGGAGCCGAAAAATTGACTTTTTCATGCTTTTTCTCTGGGGAATATTTTGAAGGTTTTTCGTGATATAAGATGGAGAAGGGAGAAAAAATTTAATTGAGTTGTAATAGACTGCCTTTTGATATATGTGGAGCTCACTAGATCTGAAGGCATGAATGAATCATAACAGGAAGTGATTCAATAATTTCAGATTGCGCTTAATTGTCAGCTTATTAAGGCTAGAGGTAGAGCCGATTAGTCTTTTTTCGAATTTATTGTGTGACGTGTAGGACATCAGAAAAAATTTTTTCAATTTTACATAAAGAGAAATTGTTAATTTGTGGTGCAATATTCCAATAGTACTTAATCCAAATAGTTAATAGTTTTGGCTAGTGCCTCTACTAGAAGGAAACGAACCTTTAAGGGGATTCTCTTTCGAAAAATGGCGATTTTTCACAAAAATGTCGAAAAAGTTCTTTTTTTTTTACATAAAAATATTGTCTGAATATTTCTTTTTAATATGACATAAAGCAAAATGTTAAAATTTTATTAATTTTAGTCTTTCTTTTGCGATTTTTTTAAAGAAAATTTCATTTGATAACATTAGTCGACGACTTATAGAACCACTTCTTATTACTTTTCGCCAATAATTTTCAATTCTTTGTTAGAGTCGTGTTTCCAAATGTTGTGTTACTGAATCCGCAGAATCCACATTGATGCTCCTTTGGCGTAATCAAATCGGATGGCAATGATAATCCAAACACGTAATGAATTTTAACATATTCGTCGTCATAGAGCTGAATTATGTTTTTAAACACCTTCTTTATATGAAAAACATTTTAAAACACTTTAATTTCGTAAACCTAGATAAGAATGGTAAACAACACACGGGCTCATCCTTTTATTCAGTCAGAAAAAGATCACCTCGAGGACTTGAATCGTGCATTTGCTACCTCTTAATACGAAAATAATAAAGCAATTTTAAAATTCAACAATTTTTGTCTTTTTTAGTCATTAAGTGGGGCAGGTGTTAAAATAATCACTTTAAAAAACAAAATAGTTCTTTAAACCGATGGATTTGGAAAAGGATAATAGCTAGGTATTAACTTTATATGGAGAATTTTTAGGTAACATAATTAGGAATTCATTTATGTAAAAAATAAAAAATAATAATGGGGGAGGTTTCGAGGATAATGCAGTTTTTACTAAAATATATTGAAAAAAAAAAATAAAATTTTCCATATTTGAGAGGCAATATTCGTTGAGTGGTAAAATGGGATTTGTTAGTTAAAGTCCCATCTCTTTCTTTTTAAAATTTCATTCTTGACGGAGATTATTTATGTTCAACAAGAAAATTAATCTTTATTCACTTCATCATTATTGTTATGCTTTAACTTTTATTTTTAGTTAAATATTTTTCTACTTTTATACTATTTTTATCTTCAATAAAATTAAAGTAATTTACAAATTCCTTTTTAAAAAAATATTGTAATAGGCAATACGATTTTTATTTTACACCCTCTCACGACAAAATTCAAACTATTATTGAAAAATCCTTGCATTTTTTCTGTCAATAATTTTACAAAATCAATGTGTACATGAGTTCTCTGAGAAGTTTTCTTCAAAGTGTTTGCCTAAATTTTGGTATCACGATTTTGGTCTGTATATAAAATTTCAAAGTGTCTTAGTGACGCCCCTAAAAATACAATTGCGGCAAAAGTATTTGCTCACAGTGTGAGTACACAATAAGTTACGAACTCAATAATTTTGTTTTGTA
>QYTT01094392.1:22074-32514 GCA_006980735.1 Dasypogon diadema
AGCAAATTCTAGTAGCATGAGCAAAGCATTCTGTTTTCCTTTCCCACTATTTTACATCCTACACATCAATGTTATAATGTCGAAATTCGTTTTTGACAATACTCAGCGCTTCGTACGTTCCTTATTTTATAATATAATTACGACAGGATCACCGCTCCTATCTACAAGTTCTCTCTCTCCGGCGGAGAAGATAATACAATCCTACGGACTTCGTTATGTACGCTAGTCGCTACTGTTAGCAATTAGGGATATTTTGTTGTGAACCCTCTGACTGCTCTACCGTTTGAAGTCGGTGTTATTATCGAAGGGGAAATTATCACTCATTTTTTAAACTGGATCATGTGCCTAAACAAGCGTAGGATTTGATTATTCCCCACCCTTCATATTTGCTAATAATGGTTTTTTTTAATTGTAGGTAAATTTGCACTGTGAGTTAACGTTTTTGCGTGAATTGGTAATAGCTTCACAACTTTTGAGTTTTTCCATGCTGTAATATAATATGTGTTAAAATAAGTATAGAGAATGTGCCTATATCTTATATAAATAAAGAAAAATCACACATTATCTTATTACATTACATTACAGAGTGTACAAAAACGAATGTATGGAACGGTGAAATATTTTGAAAGGGTGAGATTTTAAGGAAAAAAGAAAATACTTTAGGAAATGCTTCGTACTTTCGAGAAGAATTGTTATCAACATTTAAACAATTTACTTGGAAATGACAGCAAAAGCATTTATTTTATTCATCTGACTCAATGTTTGACAATAATAAAACCAAAGTAAAACTAAATGTGTCCTACGACATTTGTCTCAAATTTAGGTATTTTTGGGCTGCTTTGACCCTGAAATGACCCCTACAAGTCACATTAGCTCATAAAGAAATCACATATCCAAATATCGAATTTTACAGTGTTTCCAGTTCCGGCGCGGCGTCCAAAATGGGATATTCCATATAAAAAATTAACTTTACCTTCAAGCCATATAGTTTCGCAAATTAAAAAAAAAATGGTGTATGTCTTACCCTCATAACAACATAGTTGAAGTGAAAGTTCTATATTTAGCAAACGATATCTGCCATGCAAAAGTTTTTCTTTTCTTTTCCTTTTTTTCATTTTAACTCAATTTTTATGAGTATTAGCCATTTTAAAGTAGGTAAAGCTTAATTTCATGAATTTAGAAAAGGAAAATAAAAAAATAATTTATTGATTTAATACTTCATTGTTACTTACAAATGTTGTAAATGGTCGGTGATAACAAAAATATAAAAAAAAATATTTCTGTATTAACTGCATAGAGATATCTTGTAAAAACTGCGTCTACAGTTGTTCTGTTTGAGTATTGATTGATTTAAATTACTCGAAATTGGTAAATCAAAGTTTTCAAAAAAACAAAAAAGATATTATAATTTCATTCAAGAATTATAGGCAGTTTTTCAAAATTTTGAAAAAATTGCAGTAACTCGAAGAATAAAATGATGGTGATCAATGAATAAATACAATAATGCCCTTAATATTTTTCTTTGGTGATACACCAATAGGAACTAGTAAAATTTTTTTGTCAGTTTTCCATAGTACATTCAGATACACAAATTTCTATTATTGGGGTTATTTGAAACTCGGATTGATCATGTACGCTGCAGTATGAGATTCACATTGTGGACTCGTAAACTTTGCATATATTGAATGAGTAAATTGGTAAATCTGATTTCTTACCTATAAATTCTGTCAGTTTTGATTTTAAGATAATGAGTGAATTACATACTCACTAACTATCAAATTCTTATTTTAAGCAAAGAATTGACGCTGACTTCGTCAGTTATTAAAATTCGAAGGTACCTAAATATTGCGCAATATTGGAGAGCTACTTTTCTAGATGATAGTCGTAATCTTGAGAGGGTTATTTTTAACGCAGTATGAACTGTAGTATCGTCGACGTTACAATAGTCATCCTTTTATGTATTTAAGTGAATCGATTGTATATCTCCATCAAAAGTTTAATTACGTAAATTTTATCGCATCTCGCTGGACCGCTTAAGACTTCTCTGTTTTTAACAATTGAACCGAATCTATCTGACAGTGCCAGAAGAACATCAATACTACGTGACATACATTTCTCGACAGGTTTCTATAGTCTTATCAATAAATCTTATCATTATCGATTCCTCTTTCGAATTCTTTTGTAGATTCTAAAATTAATTGTTTGTTTTAGTCATAAATTTTAATGCTAATATATTACGTTGTTCGTTTCTAAACCTTTTCTCGTTTGTAATCATTAATATCTTTAGTTATGTAATAATTTCTATACCAAATAATTCTTCGTTCTTTTCTTTTATCAAAAGTTTCGTCCTCATTTGTATTATAATTTAGCAACAAATTGTGTGAGAGAATTACTTTCTAAATCTTTTGTGATCTCTGTATCAATTCAAAATAATCGAATTTTAGTGTTTTTTTCGTAAACCGTTAGAACGATATCTCAAAAATATACCCTAAAATTTAGCTTCGAATCGCTGTAAGTATCTATAATAAATATAAATAAATTTAGCAATTCAATTTTAACCGAACAAAATCAATTAAATATAAAGTTTATTAATTATAATCGAAAATTCGAAATGAATTGTAATTTAAGACTTATTTTCAATGAAACAATTCTAAATTACTATGAAAAAGGCCACCTCAAAAATTAAATTAATTTTAAAAATAACTGGCGTGATCACTCGGCTTAAATGTGACCCTAGATATTTCCTAAGAAAGTTTTAACTTAATGATTAATGCGATTTCGAACTACGTACTAATTTTTATATAATCTCGTCGATGTTCTATTTCTAGACATTTTGCATTGTTAATTTTGACAATGTTTTTTTTCACTTCACAAATGTAAGTTAAACAAATTGAACAGGTCTGTGACATAATCTCGGCGAAGAGAGTTGATTTAGGACATATTATAATAATAAGTTTTCAAGTAAGTCGAAAGATAAAATATTCTAATAAAAAATATATTTACGACATATTTAGTATATTCCATCTTCCAAAACTTTGAAAGTTTAGAAATCATTTGAATGATTCTTTCCCAAGTTAAATGACATCTAAATAGCGACATCAACGTTAAAAAAAAAAACAAATTGAATAGTACCCGTAAAGCTCAAATTCCAAAAAGCCCTCTTGTTACCACTTGAGGCATAGAATTGCAAATTTGAAGTGTTTAATATAAAAGAACACTCATGAGTGCGCAGAACATCGGTTAAATCCTGCAAAAGACCAATCGACGTTCTTCTTGAACAAATTCATTCAAGTGGTAGTTCCCCAACTGTTTTATGAGACGTTTGTCGAACCTTCGAAGGGAAGTTAAATTCAATTTCCTAATGTCCCGGCTGGCTGTGGAAAAGCATCCTTCTAACCTCTAGCAGAATGAACGATTCCCTACTTGGTAGCGGTTTAAGCTCAACATTCGTTACATATAATAGGTTTGGTCGTTGGTCGTTGCTGACAAGGCTGGGAAAAAGAAGCCTTCCACACATTCATCCTGCCCTATTCGAAGGGTTCTAAGTGAATTGAAATGGCTTTTTGATTGGTCTCTTTATTGTCGAGCAGTTGCCGTTCAGTTGTTTGTTTTAGGGTGACTTTATTACAGTTTTATTTGCCTTAAGTGTCTGCTCATTAGTCAAGCGGAGAGGGGATGACTCTGAGATTATTTGAATGCTTGTAATTTTTTCAATTTATGGGGAGAATTAAGTGGTTTTGTGGTTTATTACGTGACTTTAAGGGAGCGATTAGAATAGGGTTTCTAGACAGTTGTGAAGAGTAGCAAATATAAATTTGTCAGTTGGGAATTCTTAATTTTTCATTGTATTAATTTAGACATCTTTTTTTCTATTTTTTTTCAGCTTTTGTTTCATGGATCAGATTTCACTTTACTTTTCCCAAAGAGTTAAAATCAATTTTTAACATGGAAAATGCACACATGGGTCATTATGCAAAAAGTTTTGGATTACGAGAGGCTCCAAAGTCATTTACAAAAAAGTATACTGCACCAAAACCTCCATTGCCGATAAACAGGTTAACATATACGGAGAGGTAAGTAATTATTTTACATTTACTAGCATCTCAGAAATGTCTATTTTTATCAAACGTATTTCACATGGGCGCAACAGCGATAGATTAAAACATTTCACATCGACGCGGTAGCGAAAGCTATGGCTATTTCTTTTTAGACAAAGATGTTATTGATTGTTTTACATGCAGAAAAAGTTAAATAAAATCGCTCAGCAAAGTATACAAAAGGACATGTAGATGCCATTTGTATTCCGGTTTAGAAAATTTTTTTAACAGTTTTTTCCGGGTCCACTTTGCGACACATTAACCGCGCTCTTTTGGCAACATAGTACAGAGTTGTCATACATTAACTGTATTAAGTTAACTCTGTTACCATACCGAGTTAAAAAGCTAACTGTGTTATTAAAGTCTTCTACGAGAAAATAGATGACGCTTATTGAAAGCTTTTCTGTTTAAAAGTCGAGATGTTTAAACGCGTTTTCCCAACAATCATGTTTTCCGAATTGGTGTGCAAGATTATTCAAAAAGTAATGAATGGATTGACTTGGAACTTAATATGCTCTTAAAGAATATGATTATCTTCTATATGAATGTCAAATTATTTTAAAAAAAGTCCAAAAAATTTTCATAACTCTTTCCATCGATTTTTTTTGCGCGAAAAATCGAAACTTTTTTTAAAATTTACAATAAAAATGCTAATTTTTAATTTTTAACAATTTTCCTTCTATTCATATAGAAACCACGTATATACGTAGATTTAAAAAAAATAGTCTTCCCAGATTAAGCCACTTTTGCGATCTTCTACTTCGGACTGAAGGTGTTTCAGCGAATATTCTTTATATATTTATTTAAAATAAATTTTTTGACATAAGAAAAAATTCTTTTGTAATCTTCAAGAGCAGTACTAATATGTATGGTGAAAAGTTTTGTAATGATTGCATGTGTACATTTTATTCCATGCGCTGGACAAGGATGCCCCCTTAAAGCCGAGTACGGAAAATATCGCTTACGAATGAAAAAACTGAATGAATTTTTCATTTTTTTTTTTTCATTTATGTCGCGAACGACTTGAATTTTTGCTCTAAAAGATTAATTCAAATTCGATCAATTCACGGATAATATCACTCACAAAGAAATCATTCTCTCATAATTTGTTCTTCAAGAGATTTTTTCTGTGAACGACGGTTATGGTGAGTGGATTATGGATCGAGGGGTGTTAGAAAGTGTAATTCAAAGGCAAGTGGACTGATATCTTGAGAACTAGGTAAAATATCGGTACGATACTAGAATAAAATATAGTAGTTGCAGGGCGACGGCGTGTGCAAAAATTTAGTTGAAAGGTGAAACATCTTGTTTTATGATTTGGACGTTGGCTTCAATATTTTGTTCATAATATAGGCCACCATACAATATCAGCAATATAGAAACAAAAAGCTCTAATATTACAAATTCTTTACAAAATTCTTAATTTAAAAGGCTTTTTATTAGCACGTGCTGCGAACTGCAAAAAGACTCCAAAAATTGCAGCTTTTAAACTTTTTGTGGTTTTGCTGTAAAATTTAAAAAGAGCGTGTTAGGGTCTTTCTGGACTAAGTCATCCATATTTAAATTTAAAAGCTAAGCAGTATTAAATCAACTGTTGTGTATTATTCAGCAACAAGAAACTGTAGTATAATAAGTAGTACATGGAACTTTCAAGAGCAAATTAATATTCACTTTTTGAGGCTCTTCTACAGTACCAAATCTGAATAATCCCTGAAATAGACTTGCGTCGCAAAATTCTTCTTGACATGAAATCATTCGATGTTAGAAAAAATCTGTTAACTTTGTAGTTTTATGGTTTTTGTAATTTATATAGTATACATGTATATATGCGGTTTTTAATATTTTTAACCTTAATATTTCAAGTGGTCATTTCGGTTCTTAGGTGCATGTATCGAAATAAAAGTATATTACGACGTGCACGCTTTTAACTAAACAATTGAGCCTTTCTGATCACAACCCATGAACATGGACAAGTGCAATGGATTCTATAACTTCACTTTCCCTAATCTCATTAATAGAGAATTAGAATTCAATAAATGTTCAATTTTTTCATATATTTTCATCTTGTTTGAAAATAAATACATGTAAATAAATCTAATAAGTTTTTTTTTCCCCTTTTCAGAGACCCGGAAAAAATAAAACTGGAGAAAGCTGCAAGAAAGCATCCTCAGACTCCAGGGAATAAATTAAGTTTGAAATGGTCAAAATCAATAAGTTTAACCACTTCAGAATTTGACAGTGGACTTCCAGCTGCAAAAAAGAAGAAAAAATAATATATTTTATATTTCCATCATATTTGGTAAAATTTTAATAGAAAACAATTTTTTCGGCTTTAGCCCTTTTAGTCATTTTATCCCGTGAAAAGTTCCATTTATTTTAAAACGTCATGAGTAATTATGGTAAAATCGGCATTTCTTTTTTTTTGCGAAAATATATAATTACCATTTGCACAGCCTTACCATGCAACTTGGCTTAACATAAACTCACGTCCGTAAGACTTAATTTCTCTTTTTCATTTGATTTCCTTCAAACGGTTTTTATGATTGGATATAATAGCGTTTCAGTGCTTTTAATATGAAATTCTTTAGCAATAAATCCAAAAAGGCAGAACGGACACGTCGTCAATCAATCTCCCAGGGATCGTTGCAGTCCACAGCGATCACTAGACACATCCAACTACCAGGTGAAACGTTGAAAACGTGCAATCAGATTGCCCACAAAATGCAATAAATTGGTGATCAATGCCATTTAATTTTTTCAACTTAATTATAGTACGAGGGCACATGAACATACTGCTGCCCCGGTCGATCAGTTGTAGTATAAATAATTCGCGGTAATCAAGAGAAAATGCCAAGAAATCACGTCCAATGAATAACGACTAAAATGTCTATAATCTGGGCGCCATTTTTCTGTTCGTTCACGAGGCATGGACAAAATCGCGCACAGTTTTACCAGGCAAAATGGCCGGTGATCAACAACAAACGATCAGTTCGTGCGATTTTTATTCTTTTAAATTTTTCTACCTTTTGTACATTTCCATTTTACACAAAGGCCATGGTACACTGTATTCAACGGCTATATACTCATTGGTGCCCAGTCAGCTGTTTTCATCGAGCGATCGATATCTGACGATTGTGTGCATCGGGCTCAAACGAAACATTTTCATTTGCTCGCATCGTGATTGGGAGTGGTGCTTACCAGTACTTTTGCCAGTGCAGCTGGTATTTGCAATTTTCACAACTGCCAACGAAATTAGTTTTTTTTTTAAAGAAAAAAAACCTGCGCTTTATATGTTGCCACTTATCATATCTCATTGGCTGGAGAGGATCCACGCTTTATACAGATCTCTAGAAGATATCGACAGCGTTTAATTAGAATTAAAGTGCTGCAACAGAGGTTGTATTTAGTGAGGGATTGTCAGTGATTATGGATGATTTCCCACACCCATGGAGACATGTGTCATCCACTCGGAGTTTGGTGGGTACCAACACTTGGAAAGCAACCACCGTCACCATCACCCTTGCAAAAGGTGAGCTGTAATTTCCAAGAATAACATGCCTCGGATTAATTATTGAAATTGATATAAATAAAATCCACAAGCAGTCATCCAAAATTTGCTTTCTCAACCATCAATTAGCGGACCGTCAGTGAAGATGCTTAATTTTCTGAGTTTCCCATTTCCTCTCTCTGTCAAGGGAAGCAGGTCCGTTTAAAGATATACCGCAGTTTGGGCAGAAATGAAGCATCAAAGGGCTAATGACAAGAAAAACCACTTCAAGATTGCCATCAGTTCAAATGAGTGACGAACCCTTAACGAGCGCTTTAAGTTTCCTAAATTGAGCGAAGTTAGTTATTTTAAAAAGTGGCAATTTGTGCCATCTTCCGAGCACCGCTTTAGGAAAGGTGCATAATTTGACGCATTCGCTAAAATTCAAAGAACCGTATTTTTTGGTGCATTAATTTGTCAAATAAGAAATATAAGGATCTTGAGTACTTCACTATACTTTATTGATTCCAGTCAAAGGAAGCCTTGCTTTAGAATTTGAAATGCCTTAGCTTAAGTGTTCTTCTCTTCAAGTTATTTTCCGCTGCCATTTACATTTGAAAAGTTTAAATAGTCTAAAACTAAATAATGAAAAATAATAACTGGAATAAGCCCTACGATTGCAAAACTGTAGAAAACTGGATTTCTCAAAAATTGGCATTTATTTCCTTCTTCCAATTTCTAATTCAATTAAGGTATGAGAATGCAGCTTCGAATAGAAATCTCACAATATTGTAATAGAGAATAACCGCCCTGTTGACCTGGAGTATAATTTATAGCCGATACTAAGGTCCGATACCAATCTAAGTCTACGTCTTCGTCTTCGTCTCGTTATAACAATTAGTGACGTCAGATCGACGACGACCAAAATGAACTGCAGAGTCATATCCTAAACATTTGGAAAGTGTTTTGTTGCTAAAACTTTTGAAAAACCTTTAAAAATTGCTGAGTTGACCGAAAGACTGTTTTTCAAATTTTTGTTGTATCAGTCTTCATTATTGTAAAATTTTATGTTCGGCATTTTTCGCGCTTCTGATGCTAAATTTGGTGACTTCTGTTTAAATTTTATTCGATTTTGGGGAGTGATGACAAATCACAAATAGGTTTTTTTTGTAATTTGTTACTGGTAACACTAGCGATAAAATCCCCGAATCATGTGTCCAAAAATCAAGTGAACTACAGAAGCAAAAACTAGGTTAAAGAGTGACAAATAAAGCAGTGCACAATTTGTCACTCCTTCCTTTTTACTCATGATACTTTTGCAGTAAAGTAAAAAGCGGAACTTTGGAACAACTGGGAATTCAGAAACTAGTGCTATGCTAACTTTCTTTAATCTGGCTGCGACGTGCAATCATTTAGTTGTATTCGGTCAATGCATTCCGCGCCTTGTCACTCTTGAGTGAACTTTATATTGCGTATGTATTTATTTAGAAAATAGGGGGTTTTCTCTTTCTCTCATGGTGGTATCACGATGGAAATTGATTTATATTTATAAATTGGAAGCCATATTGGATTGGCACCTTGGCGGTGATGGTGGTAAGTATTGAGTACTCGGAGCGAGCTGAATTGTTTTAAAATTTGTTGTGCGTTTTTAACTTGTTTTGCTCTTCGAATTGACTTCGTTTTTTTTCTTTTTGTTCCAGATCTTACTTGTGGTGTGGATGGAAGCAGTTTACTGCGGTGGACAGGACGCGTAAAGGACCAGAAGAACTAGAGGACGGAAGACGGAATGCTCCTTCAAAACTAAACAAAACCACTTGGCAAATCCACCAGATTGAAGGCGATGTTTGTAAATAAAAATCAGATGTCTTGGCAATTCTTAGAAAAATAGTTCTTGTGCCAATTTAAAGCTGAAATACGTGGAGAAAATTTGTGAATAAATACAATCGTCATGTCAATAATCGCTCACAAAATAATTATTTGAAAATTTGTGATATTTTGTGCATTTAAATTCAAGCCAAGAATTATATGTTTCGAATAAATAAATGTTTTCTAAACTGCAATTTTCTTTTTCTGAATAATTCCCTGAATGTTTTCTTGAATTTCAGTCTCTCCTCTCCTCACCTCCCCAAAAAACATGGATTTTTAGTATACTGTCAATGGGCAAAAATAACCAGGAAATTTGCCTACTATCGATTATGATCCCCGGGTGTTTTTGCAAAATTTCGCTCTAGACGCAAAATCTCGAAAAACACCCGGGCATCATAATCGACAGCAGGCAAATTTTCTGGAATGTTTGAAGACTGCTTCCATGCCTCCAGCACTGGAAGTGCTAGTTTCCCCTCTAGCTTGGACGAACGAAATGAACTTCCAGGAGTCGAGATAAATGATCGGAATTTTATTTTTGGATATTTTGCAAAATTTTATTTAGCCTTTCAACAGACAATCGAAGGATTTAAAATAAAACACCCAAATTGAAGAAAAATATTTTTTATTTTCATTTCTTATACATTTTAAAAGGTATTTTGGAGATTTATTACCACTGGGAGTCTCTTCTGTAGTGGATCAACCCGCAGAATTTGGAAATATCTGGAAAAAATGAAAAAAACCATCTTTACTAGCAATAAAATCACATAATTTCTTACAGTTTTCTTCAAAAATTCTACAATTTACACCGACAATGGCTTGAAATCAAGGATGACGTCAAAAACTTGAATCTCCCTAAGTTGAAGAGCAATCCTGACTTTTGGACACTTTAATTGCAAATTGGATTCTTCTTACCCTCAGCGAATTCCGTGGAGAACCTGTGCCCAAAGAAAACAAACACATCAAATTTGTTATATTCCAAAAACATTAGGG
>QYTT01094395.1:7091-20290 GCA_006980735.1 Dasypogon diadema
TTATTTATGGCGCTATAAAAAGTCGTGCTTGTGTTTTTGTATTCTATATATTTTTTTAATTTTGTTTAGGTTTTGTATTTCTGTCTTCAATAAAAGTTTTGTTGCCATGGATACGATTGATGCAGTTGATGTAGAAATTCTGGAAATTCTTAATCGACTTGATTCTGCCAATGAAGAAGAAAGGAGGAGTTTACAACAGCGTATTACTGAGCTCATTGGCAGTGATGGAGTCGATGGTTTTAACAATGAATCCACTGCCGCAGTCAGAGCAGCCGCATTCATCGAGTGAGATGGAAACTCCGGATTGTCGACCGGAAGAAGAGGAGGCATCTGATATTGAATCAGAATACGACACAGAAATTGAGGGATTAAGCAGTAGCTAAACTGTAGCTTTGAACAAATCGTCTTACCTGGGTTACATCCACACAATTCTATAAAATCTTTACTTATATACACGAAAAAATTATACAAAATTTTCTGTTTTCAGCATTGGTAGGTGTACCAAGGGTTTCGTTAGAAGGTGTTGCAACAAGGGTTTGACACAAGGGTTAAGGTTGCCTAAGAATGCGGTTGCCTCGTAACTATTTGTGAGATAAATTCCCTATCATTATTTTGACGATCCAACAGCCATTCGCAAAATAATTTTCTGCTTGCATAATTGCTTTATTCCCGTACCTTTGCAAAATATTGTGAATAGTGTCATTAGCAGGGCATGGCACTGTGAAACTGAAACACCCCCAATTTTTCGTAATATATTAGGGGTACCTACCTAAAAGTAATCAATTATTTTGAAACGTTGCAGTGTTACATCTTTTATGTGGACTAGAGATGGCCTCTTTTTCAACAGTTCTGAATACAGCCGTTGTAATTGTTGAAAATACAACTCAGCAGTAAATATTTCTCCAGGTTTCAATAACTCGAAGTGAATTATGTCACTACAGTCCTATCAAATACACAGCTTGGTTTAGGGGTTGTTACTGTGGTTTGATTTGCAGAGAGTCATTGCTTCGAACGCTTTATGTTATCGTAAAGGAGCCACTTTTTATCTTCGGTAACGATTCTTCTAGGAAATGGATTGGTTCAACGATCGGTACAGAACTGAAGGCAAAAAGAAATTCTTTTCAAATAATTGATTACTTACCCCTAATATAAATGTATGTATTTGTAATATAAATATATAAATTAGGGGTGCTACAGTTCCGTAGTGCCATGTACGAGACACCCCTGGCTATTAGGTACACTTATCGCATGACTAGAACCTGATCATGAAGGAATACCATGGGTTGATGCGGATATTGTCGAGGTAGTACTGGAAAAAGTGGACAAAGATCCAATAACAAATACAAAAATACTTAGTCGTCGCGTTGGTATACTTAAGTGCACAGAACGCTATATAATTATCACAGTATAACCTAAGAAAAGAGCAAGATATCTTGCCGGCTGATTACGTGTGACGAATGCAATTTTATGAAGAAATGTTAAGGAGGCCGGAAAGAGGACCAAATTTTTCAAAAAACATTTTATAGACCGACGAATCGTACTTTAAAAGACCCCACATTTACTGTGCCCTATTAATTTCCAGCATTAGTTTAGCGTGGATCTGTGGACATGGGTTCTCAACGGCTAACTCATAGGACCCTTTCAGTAACCAAAACGTTTAGATGGACCGACATATTTAAATTTATTGGAAAACGATCTGGCGAATCTACTAAAACATGTGAAATTAATGATTTGCCCGCCATGTCATCGCTTCAGAGAGGTGAGAGATCACCTCTGACTCTGACTGACTTAAATCCCATCGATTTTTTCGTTTTGAGCTATTACAAAGAGCTACTCAAAAGAGTATTTGGTGGCTCCTTAACGCATGCGCTACGCGCTAAATACGTTTGTGGTTTGCATAATGAAATTGTAGAAAAACGCATACTAGCAGAAGATGACAATGTTTTTGAAGTTGCCTGCCGATGTGCGGCAAGCGGAGAAATTTGGAGGAGATTGTAAGGGCAGCGGGAACCACTCCTTTTTGTTTCATCTATTAATACGTACCTATAGGGAACCATAACTCTTTATTGGTCCTTGAAAATTTTAATATTTCGATATTGGTTACATTTGAAGAGTATTTTCCGTATTCTGATTTTTAAATCCATGGTCCACCGAGTCCATTGTACTATTGGGAGGGTGCAACAACAAAATGGAACATAATCCAACACATCTTATAGTCTGGAGAGTGGATTTTTTTTTTAACTAAGTGTATCATAGTGTTATTCTACAAACATTTTTAATAATATTTAATAATACTAGATAGACCCCCTGTGCAATTGCACAGAAGGCAAGGGAAAATATATTGAGCAAAGTAGTGAAGCTGAAGTTAAGAGAGAGTGGAAATGAACAAAGAAGTGAAAAGAACGCCCGTTTCCTCCTCATCTGGTAGGATAAGTAGCACAGTTTTTTGATTATCGAGAGGTATCCTCGCCATAAGTTTGATCTTCTCGTGTTAAGCGGACAGAGAGGAAAAGAAAAATGATAGTGATAGTTAGGCAAGGGCTTCGCGGAAAACTATGTTGTCTGTAATGGCTTCTTTTAGAGAAAACATTTTGATTCGGTTCGGGTAAGATTTGAATGTGAAACGCATCGGCAGGAACTCTTCGACATAAATTAAAACCTTGGAGTATTTCAAAAGACACACGATGTCATCAATAGACAGGACAAAGATAAGAGGCCCGAGATGGCTCCCCTGAGGAACACCAGATGTAGCCTCGATAACCCTGGATTGGGAGCCGCGGAACAACACCCTGTAAGATCTTTCAGACAGGTACGAAGAAATCCATTTCAGCAGTAAAGCTGGAAACCCCAATTTTTGTAATTTTAGCAGAATAACCGAATGCGACAACTTGTCAAAGGCCTTACTGAAATCTGTTTGTAAGTTATTTTTAAAACCAGTTATTGTACTCGAAGTAAATTCTAGTAGGTTAGTGGTAGTAGATCTACCCGACACAAAACCATGTTGATTAATGGAGAAAATATTTTTGCAATGCAGGGACAACTGAGAATGGACTATAGATTCAAACAGCTTAGATATACAGGACAGCCTTGCAATTGGTCTGTAATTAGAGATCTCGTTCCTACTGCCCTTCTTGTAGACGGGTATAATGAAGGAGCTCTACCAAAGCTTAGGGAAACATCCGCTATTAAGGGACTTCTCGAAAAAAATGCACAAAGGTACAACCAATGCCTCGGAACATAATTTAACCACCGCCGAGGGCACCCCATCCGGACCCGCAGTGAAATCAAATGCAAGCTGACTTATGTGTGCAATGGTGACTTCATCAGGGAATATGTCGACCGCCCTAAGCCGATGATTACTGTGCACGAAGTTTTCGGTATCAGGTACGAAGTCAGAAGGACAAAACGCTTTCTCGAAAAACGAGGCAAACATATTGCAAATATCGTACGTGTCATTATTAGAGTGCCCCTCCAAAGTCATAAATGCAGGATAACGGTATACTTTCCTCTTAATGTTGACGAATTTATAAAACATACGTGGATCACAAAATAACTTGTGTCTGATATCACGAATGTACTCTTCGTAAAGAATGGATGAGCCAACTTTAAACTCTTCATGACACGCAACAAAGTTCTGATAGTCCAAAGGGTCTCTAGTCCTAAGGAAAGTCTTCCAAAGCCTATTTTTAGTGTTCTTCAAAGACCTCAACTCTCTATTGAACCATGGAGGCGAGGGAGAGGGCGATATCGAGCGTTCAAAAGGGACAAATAAGGTAAAAACTTCAAAGATCTTGGTGTAGAACAAGCTGACAGCCGTATCAACGTCAACATCACCCAGCAATGCCTGAAAATCTATGGAGGCGAGTCCATTCGCCAGGTCAGCAAGATTCGCCTTTCTGAAGTTAAAAGAGAAGTTCACTTCTCTATTAAGACATAGATTTTCTGGCACATGGCAGACGGGAACGAAGAGAGGAGGGTGGTAGGAGGCAACAGTAGATAGAACAATTGAGCTCGATTCAACCGTTATGTTACTTAGATCTGAAAAAAAACAAGATCCAACTGCCTATCCAGAGCGTTCACAATATTATTCACTTGGAATAGGCCCAAGGAAGCAACTGAATCAAGAAATTGAGACGCCTTGGCTGAAAAGCTGCCACTGGGAAAACAGCTATCGTCATCATCATTGAATACTCATTGAACGTTGGGTAAATTAAAGTCACCTAATAATTATATAATTATTATATTATATAATTTCATCGGTTGAGTTCATCATATTGAGGATATGATTGAGAATAAGTCAATGTCAAAGGGACTCTGACCATTGTCGTCAAGGTTGTTGAGAGAGTTAGGAGGAATCTAGCAACAAAGAACGTATATGTTTTGTCTAGAAAAAGAAATCTTAAGAGCGACAAGCTCAACGTTATGTGTGCACTGAAAAGAGGGGATTGTTAAGAGCGTGCAGTTTAAGTGGGTTCTGCACGCCACGAGCACACCACCACCCCGCGCGTCAGAGTCGGCATATCTGTCCCTACGAAAAATTTTATAGGACTGGTCAAAAACTTCAGCGTCATAAAATCTACTATGAAGCCAGGTTTCAGTCAGAGCGACAACGTCAAAAAAACTCAAAGTTGAGGATTGCAAAATCAATCGTGTTTTAGTTCTTAATCCGCTTACATTTTGGTAGTAAAGGGAAAGCGTACCTAGAAGAAGAAATTGAATCAAAAATAGTTAAATGCACAAAATCCTTGTAAAAATATGCCTTTTTATATGAAGAAATTAAGGATTTTTTTTCTTGACCCTGCAAAACTGAGTCAAATTTAACGCTTTTAAGACCGGTTTGTAATTAATTATTGTGCAGATTTTCAATCTCATATTACATAAAATTAGAGGCGTACATCTGAAAAACTTTCCTTGTTGGCTTGAAATTTGACTATCTCCAGAAGTCTTAGAAATATTTAAAAAAAGCATGTTTTAAATTGTACAGAACACTCTAAAATGTTGTTGAACGCTTATAATACATTTCGATCAATAAAATTTCGTGATTTATTTGATCTTCCAACGTGATATTTATTAGGTTGTTATAATTCCCTCGCTGGTATTGGCAAAATATTTAAAACTTTTACGCGAATAAGAGATACACGTAATCTCTTCACATGCGTTAATCAATTAAAGAGAATATTGTGCCAGGTTGAAAATGTTTCAGATAAAGTAGAAAAAGCAAATTTTTAGATACTTAGCGATGGAGTGAGCCGTAAAGAACATATATTGGGTGTGAATGAATTTTAGAATGAGCTTTTTAATTCTTTTAAATACAATCAAATAAAGTGAGATAAAATTCCGCCCCCTTTAAGGTGAATATTAGGGTTTGATACCGCTGTTCAGTTTCACTTTGCTAGCGGATGTGACAAGATGTGCCGTGTACTGGAAAAAAGTCTATAAATTACGGGGCGTATATTTAAAAAAAAGTGCAAGTGAAATTTTGAAATTCATGCTATAATGAAAACTATCCAGTTAATTCTAGCGGTGTGTGTTTTGTGGCCTATTTGCACTTTGGGTCTTTACCAAAATCAGTTAATAGAAAATTTCTAAGCATTTTATCCAGAAATTACACTTCTGATATTTCTAGGCCCAAAATCATTGCAAGAAATGGTCATCTCTTCTTGGAATCAGCTAGAGACAGAAATATATCAATCCGCTTAGTGGGAGAAGCTAACTTTATTGTGAACGACATAGATATCTTGCATTACTATCAAAATAGAAGACCTTCAAATGCTCCAGTTGGGCCGTTATTGCCCAGGAATCTTCAAGAACATGTTACTGAATTAGTGAATTTTGTACATGGACCAAACGGTCTTGAACAACAGATTCGGGACCTTGCGAACAGGTAAAGATTTTTTGAAAATTATAAAAAATTCTGATCGTTTCTATTCTTTTGCAGAACAAATAGGCAGTCTCCGGCCGTAACTTCTCAATTACTGGGACGTATCAATTTTTGGAGATCACGTATAACAAATCTAGAGAAGGATCTACGAGAGAATGAATGCACTACAAATCCTTGCAGAAACGGAGGAACCTGTATAGATTTGTATAAAGACTTTCATTGCATTTGTCCTAAAAACTGGGAGGTTTGCTGACTTTAAACAAAATTTTTCACTTCAATGTAATTGTAACGATTTTTAGGGAAAAACTTGCGAAGATGATGTGAATGAATGTTATGAGTTAGCTGGAACTGATTTGGGTTGTCAAAATAATGGACAATGTGTTAATACACCTGGCAGTTATAGGTAAGATAGGATTTTCCTTAAGTAATTAAATTCTTGGCCGGTGTTTGGTTGAATAGAAAATTCTTGCATCTCCTGCTTAGTATTGGTCATGTGTTCAGAATGAGTAAGCGTAGGGTATCCCAAATTAGGATGGGGGGAAAACTTTGAGGTAAACGAAAACGTGACAAACCTTGTATATGGTATTAAAAGGATATCTGCGCGGAAAGAGCTGGGAGCTAAGCGTACAAAGCAATTCATTTTTATGTTGGTAACTTGTACTGATAATTTCATTAGCTCCAAACTTAACTGCAAGGTTCTCGTTTACAAGCTTGACTGGGACACATATGTCCCATACACACATAGAATTCAAGCCATAGTGGCCTTGCATCCGTAATACTGTTTTCTGTTTGAAATTATCAGTACTATGCGTCTGGAACCTCTTTTAATGATGCGAGTTCCTTGATTGCTAAAATATCTGCACATTCATTGTTTTGTAAAATTATTCTATGAAATTTAAAGTAGTAAGGATTTTCGGTGGTACTCTTTTCAATGGGAAGAAGTAATTTTAATGTAGTAAAAAACTGTTTCTGTTCACAGAATGTGCATTTATGAAACCATTAACGAAAGCCATCTTAATGTCAATAATCAATGCTTTCATGTAGACTTTTTGCTCTTCATCATGTAAACCAAAATATTTTGCAACTTATATTCTTTGCCAGTATTTTTCTTTATAACGCACCTTCATATAAGAGATAACCAAGGTGTGTTGTTATACCATTGGCCTTCGCACACTTTATTGTCATGACCAATGGACAAACCGGCTTTTTAGGCAAGAGGGTTGAGGGAACGAGTTGTGACTGTCATCCCATTTGCCCCAAAAATTACTTATCTATTTCACGAGCTACATCACACTAACACACATGTAAATAAAGGGTATTTGTGGTACTCGTTTACCGGTTTGTCTGTAATGTTTAATAATGTTTAATAAATATCTATAGATGTGATTGCACTTCTGGCTGGAAAGGACTTCACTGCCGTCTACGTGAAGTTGATTGTTACTCATCACCACCTGGTGAATTATGTGGCAATGGTGTCTGCATACCAAAAAATAATAATATCGGATACACATGCATTTGTAATCAAGGCTGGAAAGCTAATAACGTTACGCCAGCTTGCACTATTGACGTTGACGAATGTGCTGAATTGAAACACAATTGCTTTTCTACTTGTTACAATCTACCTGGATCATTTATGTGCGGTCCTTGTCCGGTTGGGTATACAGGCAACGGATTTTCTTGTACGGACATAAACGAATGCGAAGTCAACAATGGCGGATGCAGTACTGCACCTAGAGTGAAGTGTATTAATACTCAGGTTTGATTTTGCTGCTTTTTGAAAAATGGATATACTGAACCATGTTTTATTGTAGGGATCATACCATTGCGGGGATTGTCCGATGGGATGGTCTGGAGATGGAACAACCTGTACCAAGGGTTCTACCTCCTGCGACTCGTATGGAATTTGTCACCCTCAAGCTACCTGTACTTTTGCGTCTAATTCTATACTTTGTATGTGCCCACCGGGAATGACTGGGAATGGATATGGACCCACTGGATGCACTTCTACTGGAGCAGACCCATGTAATCCAAATCAATGCAAGGTGATTTTAAGCTGCTACTTCGCCATGGAAGTTTTACCATTTTGTTTCCTTCTTAATAGAATGGTGGCACTTGTAAACCATATGGCTCATCTTATATATGCATTTGTCCTCCTGGATTCGAGGAAAGAAACTGCGAAAAGGGCAACCCATGCCTCAGCAATCCTTGTAGAAACGGAGGTACTTGCGTACCAACTATAACAAGTTATAGATGCCTTTGCCCAGACGAATTTTCTGGATCAACTTGTGAAGAAAATCATTTAATTTGCGGTTCCACGTTTCGCGAACCGTCTGGAGTTATTCGATATCCAATTTCTGGAAATGAGTATAGCCCTAACGAGCAATGTATGTGGATCATAAGAACCAGTGAAGATAAGGTTTTAAGCATAACTTTTACGCAATTTGATGTTGAAAACAGTCCAGGATGCATTCATGACTTTCTGCAAATCCATGATGGCAGACTTGGTACATCTGACGGAACAAATCGCTTTTGTGGAAACATTTTGCCAAAGGGTGGAAATTTCACTGCAATGAATAATATACTTCACTTCTGGTTTAAATCAGATGGCACTGGACAGAAGAAAGGATTTAGTTTTTCTTGGAATAGTATCGAACCTACTTGTGGCGGCAAAGTAAGCTTTGAAAGTAATGGAGTGTTACAATCACCTGGATATCCAGCAAAATCTGTACCTAACACTGACTGTGAGTGGCTTTTGGAAACTACTCCCGGGAAGCGAATTGAGTTAGTATTTTACGACATCCAATTTAATCCTAAAACAAATTGTAGTGGCAATTATTTACAGGTATTGCAATTGAAATGAAGTCCAACTTACTATTCTATTACTATTTTATATTCTAATTTTGACTTTTAGGTTTTCGATGGCAGAGAAAAAGAAGAGCAATTGTACAAAACTTGCAGTAGCACAATTCAACCTCCAATCCAATCCTACTCGGATGCAATTGTCATCCGTTTTCATACCGATGGATCAGGTTCTGACAGTGCGTTTCAGGTTCACTATGTAGCGATACCAGGAATGCACTTATGCGGTGGTGTATTTAGTGGAATTAATGGTAGTTTCGAATCACCTAGGTCTGATGATTACGACGATAGAACGTACACATGCAATTATCTTATAAGCACGGATCCGACCACCACTATTAAGCTGACGTTTCCCGAATTTCTTTTTGATCATTGGGAGGGGTGTGACACTCATTCTATAAAGGTAAGTTTTAGAAAACTATGTAAAATTTTTCTAAATGAGGACGATTTATTTTTTATTGGAATACTTGCTCTTAAAGACAGAATATTAATATTGGATAGGTGCAAAAATAGTGTCCCTTTTTTAAGATGTTTTTTTTTTTATTTTAATGATAAGTTTTTATTTCCAATCAATTACATAATCGCCATTGTTGTCTATGACTTGTCGTCAGCGTTGTGGGAGTTTTCCTATCTCCGTTTTGTAAAACTCTTCCCCGCACCCGTCGCTACAGGTTCCTTCGAGACCATTTCATTCATTTTCGAATTCCTTTCCGCGAAGGAAGTTCTCCAGCGACCGGAAGAGATGGTAGTTCGATGAGCGGGAATACGGGGAACGGAACGTCACTTCCCAGCTCATCCTGCTCAGCATCCGCTGGATATCCACCGCATCTCCTCCATAAACGGTGCATATATTCCTGCAGGCTTTAGCTGCACTCCGTTCTTTATTAAACTCGAACAAAATGCAGTAACTTAAATACACTTTATCAACTGATATTTTGAACTGATTCAATGATTGCAGAAAAGAAGTGCGAAGTAAGCCGATCCCTTTCCCGGATACCACAGAGTCAACAGGGTTTGCTATGAGTCACTCACTGGATCGGGAAGTCTACCAATGATCAGCAACGGTGAGTGATCAAAAAAGCGACAAAACACCTGCTGAATCTAATGTTGCTGCTCCAAGCAGAGCAGATCTATGATCCGAGTGAAAAAGAGCAGGAAACAAAGAAAATCTGCAGACATGCGCCTCAATCAGGTCGGCCACAGGCGTGGGATAGCAGGAAGTCAGCTACTGCATTACCTTTGATTCACTTATGTCTAACACGTAAAAGTGTTAATTGATTTTATCGTCTTGACTTGTGGAGGAGTTGTTTACATCCACAGGCCAGCCTGAAACTGACTTAAGAGCTTTTTCGTACTCTCAGCTCAGTCTGGTTGTCCGATAGTATAAAAACCTTTGTTCTTAAGTTCGTTGTTGTTAGTTTAATAGCGTATACTTCCGATCGGAACGCTGTTGTTTTGTGGCCCAGAAATGTTGCCGTTATTTATTTACCACTGAAATATCAACTCCACAGCCTTCCTGAATTTCGAAGGAAGAGGTTCTCGATTGTTTCACAAAAGTCCATCCAAGATTTCGTTTTCAGAGTGCTGACTTCATTGTTGAAAGAAGTGAGCGCTTACCCTTGTCATCCCATTTGCCTTAGCTTTGATAAAAACTTTCTTAGATTAAGTAGTCTTTTCTCTTCTCTTCTATATACAGGACAGTTGTTCTTAGAAGGATGTAAAATAAACCAGCGAATATTATTATTACAATATAGAAGTCGTCACTTTTCCTAATAGGTTAGTTAAGTTAGGTTAGAGTGGTGACCACTCACAAACCACCTTGCTGGTGGTTGGAGAATGATCCAATGGGAATATGTAACATGAAACCTTACCTGAAAGGTGACTTATAAGCAAAGAAACAGGGAAGGGAGGAGACTAACCCATAAGAGTTAATAAAACACTTGCCTGCCAGTTTCCGCAGTGAACCGAAGAAATATTTAGCTGGTGTGTTCTTCTTTCCCTCCTCGCCCATACAACTTCTGCAAAAATCGTTGAAACGATTACCCATGCGCTTCGCATGGCTACCAAGGAGGCAGTGCTTTGCCATGACGGTTGTCATTGACCAGAGTTGTTTTAAGATTTCGCAGGTAGCTACCCCCATCTACATATTTATCGTTAGCTATGATAACTATGTCGATCGATTTCCTTCATTGTTCTTTCTAGGGGCTTGCCTATGTATCTATCCACTAGAGAAATAGACACACTTAAGCCCTTCCTCGCCAGCTAATCGGTTACCTTATTACCCGATAAACGAATGTGCTTTGAGATCTAGCAAAGAGTGACCTTGAAACAGTCCTCCAAGGCCGATGGCTTTTCGCAAAATCACAGAACCAGACGTAATTTGATCGTATTTGAATCATGCGTTTTAATAGCAGGTTGACTGTTAATGTAAATCCCGATATCAAATATTCCGCTGGTGGTTGCTTTCCATCATTCTAAGTTGAGCTTACTGAATTTACACCAATATGTTCTTAGTGGATTTCTGTACGTAAGTAAGAGGTTCAGGCGATGTGTTAACAAATAAGGTCTCACCCTGTTCATTGATATCGGTACTTCTCCATTTGTCAGATTAAATTTAATAATAATTATTTTGAACCTTCTGTTCCCAAAAACTTAACTTAACCTAAGCTGTGCTGTATGCATCATAGGGTTGTTCTTTGAGCTTAAGCAAAAACTTAAAAAAAATCCTATAAACCTTTGCCGGTGACGGAGAAGTCTTAATGGAGTTGGAATAACTTACTCAGTCCATATAACTATGTAAACTCCAAGTCACCAGCGCGTAATATCTTTTATAATATAAAACTTTGAGTTATTGTACAGCAAATTACATACTTTTAAACTGTTTATTTTCAAATTTTAATTTTTCAGATTTATGATGGGAAATCCGAGGATGATCCATTAATAACAAAAGCATGTAACGATAGGGCACCTGAAGATATTGAATCTACCTCTAATAATTTACTGGTAAAGTTCACGTTCAATGGTTATAATTTCGATACAGCGTATGGATTTAAGGCTCAATACCAAATTAGTAAAAATGTTTCTTAATTTATTCCGAACAAAATTTTTAACTAATATCTCCTAGGCTGTGGACATATATTTCGACAGCCATTTGGGACAATTGTTTCACCGTTGTATCCAAAAAAATATATTCCTTACTTGCGCTGCGTCTACGTAATCGAAGCACCGACGGGCTATATTATTAATATAAAAATGCTTGAATTTGAAACGCGTGGATATTGGGCAAGGCATGAAACATGTAGTGACGCTAAGGATAACCTCGCTGTAGAGTAATCAGTAACATGATATGCCTTCCAATTTATGAATTTTATTGCAGATTTACTCACCTGATTTGCGCAATTCATCATTCATCGCTCGGTTTTGTGATCATTTCCCAAGCAATTACTACAGTCCAAACAATCGTGTAATCTTGGTGTTCTCATCAAATTCAGGGGTGCCGCATAAAGGTTTTAAAGCTGAGTACTCATTTGAAGAGAGTGGCTGCGGAGGTGTTATAACTAATAACAGTGGAATAATTCGTTTCGAATATAATGCTACAAACAATAGAAAAGGCGAATGTGAATGGACACTTTTGGCTCCAGAACAACATCATATATTTTTACATTTTGATAAATTCGATATTGGCGGCAGCCCACATTGTAATACCAGTTTTCTTAAAATCCATATGGATGATTTCCCTCCACAAAAAAATATGGAAACGTAAGTATTCTTATTTTTAAGAAATCTTTGACTTTGATGCGAAAATATTGAAGTTAATTTTCTGCTGTCGAGTTTACTTGGACTAACAAAAAAATTTCAGATATGAAAATATTAAGTTATTTATTTTCTGCTTGATTAGAAAGCAACGTATTATTTTTCTTTATTTTTCGTCTTTCTTGATAAATATTGATTAAAAGATTTTCCCCCAAACCAGAGAATTATGAAAGGATTTTAATATAGGAGCACATAAGGTGCAGCAAACAAATTTTTCTATATTCATCGTAAATTAAATGTAAGGAATACAGAAGCTCCTCCTTAATATCTTTACCAATGCATTCACACAATGCTTTATGAAGCAAAATAGCAATCAAGGCTTAACCTCTTATATGGACTAAATTACTTCAGTTAGCAACCAATTCCGTGATATAACATTTGTTTTAAATTAGTTCATAAACACTTGATTTTCTTTTATTGATGAAGGCGAGAGAATAGATATACAATGCGGCCTTAAATTGTATCTATTATTTCCCATCTTCCTTACTGTCTAATCTAGTTTCATAAGACCGAGACAACGAATAGTGAATCAGGTAACGGAGCTTAGAGTCTCTTCGAGCAACCAGACTGATTGATGAAATACTGAAGGCAATACTTGCCGAAGGTTCCGGTTCTACAAATGCTTCCTAGTCCTAGCCCTGCTGGG
>QYTT01094395.1:20310-38624 GCA_006980735.1 Dasypogon diadema
TTATTTTTAAGAAATCTTTGACTTTGATGCGAAAATATTGAAGTTAATTTTCTGCTGTCGAGTTTACTTGGACAAACAAAAAAATTTCTGATATGAAAATATTAAGTTATTTATTTTCTGCTTGATTAGAAAGCAACGTATTATTTTTCTTTATTTTTCGTCTTTCTTGATAAATATTGATTAAAAGATTTTTAACCTTTTATATGGACTAAATTACTGCAGTTAGCAACCAATTCCGTGGAATAACATTTGTTTTAAATTAGTTCATAAACACTTGATTTTCTTTTATTGATGAAGGCGAGAGAATAGATATGCAATGCGGCCTTAAATTGTATCTATTGTTTCCCATCTTCCTTACTGTCTAATCTAGTTTCATAAGACCGAGACAACGAATAGTGAATCAGGTAACGGAGCTTAGAGTCTCTTCGAGCAACCAGACTGATTGATGAAATACTGAAGGCAATACTTGCCGAAGGTTCCGGTTCTACAAATGCTTCCTAGTCCTAGCCCTGCTGGGTAATCATCCAAACAAGCATGGTCCTATATTTTATATCCAGCCTTTCAGTCTAGGGATGCACTCTCATACTATGTCCAAAATAGCCCTCTGTGAATATTATGAAATCTCGGTTCCCATAATAGCGTGTACTCAGGTTTTCATAAAAGGTTGCACTCAGGTTCTCGTAAGGAGAGTGAGCATAGAAGGCAGTATTTTCAAAAGTACCCTCAATGGATAGGAAGGACGCTTTTTCGATAATTGCTAAATTTTTATGTTATTGCTTAAGCTATGATGTGCACAACACAACTTAGGCGGAGAAGAGTTTTTAGAGAAGAGAATATTAGAACTTGTAACCTGACAAATGTTTCCAATAAGCCACAATGGTTGCTGTGCCTGTAGAAGTGTTTCATCTAGTATCCTTTTCTGATGTGATAGTCTATTACCTTTTGCATAGACCGTCCTCCACCTTTTGGTATAAGTACCAGCATCACACCTTTCCACATTTTGGGTATATATCCATAGCATAACTAGTTCTAAAAATTTTTGCCAATATTGGTATCAGATCTTCTATTCCTTGCTGAAACAAAGCTGTGAATATGCCATCTCCAGAGGATTTGTACGCTGTGAAGGAAATAACAGCCCATTTTGATTTTCTTTCTGTGAAAATACGTCCAGAGAGGATTTTGATCTGACTCGAAGGTAAGTAGTCATCCCTATTTTCACCGGATACCCTTTCACTATCTTCACTGGAGTTCGTAAAGTGTGTCTATCAAAATAATTCCAGTGTTTATTCCCGACTGGCAGCGTAACTTCCATCTGACTATTGTAATAGTCAGATTGCATAAGAGTAGTTTTTGGACACTACTTTTGAAGTCTTGTCAGTAGAACTTCTACTTCCTCACAGTATTTTCAATATGAATTTTTTCTTTTCTATATTGTTTGTAGAGCCTTGAGCTTGAGCGGTTAGCTTTTCCAGCTCCCTGTTCCATTAAGGTACATCTCTTTTGATCACTATGTTATACCAAGCAGCTTGCTTCAAAAGAAGCTATGATTAGCTGTGGTCAGGCATTGATTCCTCTTTTGAAACGTGCCAATTTGTTATTCTGTTCATTAGGCTTCCACTAGGCAGGAGAGTTTTGTATTTACTAAGCCAATAATTAGCCTAAAAACCATTTATACGAGCAGTATTCCCATTAGATTCTCAAATAAATATAATACATCAAAAACCGGAAAATTGAAGTAGATCTACTTCAATTGTAGTAAAATTGCAATTCTACTGTAGTATGTCGTTGACCCAATACG
The DNA here is from genome assembly GCA_006980735.1 of Dasypogon diadema. Classification (NCBI taxonomy): domain Eukaryota; kingdom Metazoa; phylum Arthropoda; class Insecta; order Diptera; family Asilidae; genus Dasypogon; species Dasypogon diadema. Next base: position 22,109 of record QYTT01094395.1, read on the forward strand.
CCAGAGAGAAATTGAACAACATAGAACGCACTAAATATGCTTTTTCAAATTTTTGCTCTTGGGTGTCGCTCATTCTGATCGACGAAATCAGACACGTACTAGGCCAGTACTGTGCTGTTTTCCTACTGAACTGAGTAATACATATGAGTGTTTTCACAGCACTCTAGACACCCAAGAGCAACAATTTCAAAGAACGTATCTCGTGCGTTGTGTGTCGTTCAATTTTTATCTGGTGCATTGGGTCGCTCGACAGATTGGAGTATGTTACTCATTTTGAATGACTCCTTCGCAGAGTACCCATCTCTAGTACGAAGTTTAAGATTGTGTTGGAAGTTAGGTGAAATAGCAACCGCAAACCTCGCAAATCCCGAACAAGGAATGTAAAGGGAGAAATTTTTTTAAACGACTATAATCAAGGTCCATTTGAGGTTTAAAAAGTTCTTATGAGATTTGTTTATCCTAAAGATACTTTTCTATCTCTCCCGTGCTCAGCCAATTTCCAAAAGAGGAGATCGTTATAATCATAGACCAATAACATTTCTGGCATTTCGTCTGGACCAATTTCTTCTCACTTAGATTGGAAGTTTCCTTTTTAGACCGTTCCATCTACGATTTTACCTCAAACTCTTATAACATCAATGTCTGTATTGTCTCCTACTCTTTTCTTGCTTTTCTTTAACGACCTCTTATCTCTCACTTCCAATCAAATTTACCGCTTTACTAAAGACAGCACAAATTTCGTGAATCTGTCTCGAGCAGGATTGTATAGCTTGGGTTATTTTTAGCATGGAATTTTAGTGTACAACATCCCAGCGCTTCCGAAGTACAAATCTCTGCAGTACAACGGCTAGAACCACAATTAAGTCGGCGTGGGGAGCAAACCTGCAACACTACCTCTCAACCAAGTCGTCGAGCGATGTTGTATATTGTGGATTATTGAAGATGGTGTCGATATTGGGATCTTTGGAGTGTAGAGGCTGGTAGGATGTTGATTGAACCACCAAATCCGAAAATATTGGGAAAGCTTATTATTGGAAACTACACTTTGCTAGTTGCAAACATGACTTTTATTTGACGCATCATTGCTCGTAGTGCTTTGAGATCCAAATATTTTACCCGTTGCAATTAAAAAGCCTTCCAGACTCTATGTTAATTTTATTTATTATCTTTTTTGTTTCTATCTTAAAATTGTCACTACTAAAATTATCAATGACAGCATCAATTGCTTATATGTTTCATTACTCACAGCTTCTGCGGTTCAGTTGCACCTTTATCTAGCACATATTCAACAAATAACTTAAAGCTGACCTTCTATACCGAGGCTTTAAATCCTAACCAGGGTTTTTCGGCAACTTACAACTTTGTTAATATGCTCAAAGGTAAACTTTCTTTTATACTTTATTGTACTACAATATATAAATCTAATTTTCTCTAACTTTAGACTGCAAAGGAGAATACTTTACGCAGTTTGGTGAAATTCATTCACCAGGATGGCCTGGTGAATACTTTAACAATTTGGAATGTGAATGGACAATTCGTGTTCCAGCCGGACTAAGAATTGAGTTAAGGGTAAAAGAGTTTTACTTGGAAGGACACGACGAATGTCATTTTGACAAGCTGGAAATTCGGTAAGGTCTTATAGTCAGTACGCTGTAGTAAATTTATAATCGCTTTTAAAAACAGAGATGGAAATTTTTCTGATTCCCCCTTAATTGGCACATTTTGCAATGATGTGATACCAAAAACGATTATATCGTACACGAATGTTTTTCGCTTGTACTTCGAAACGGATTCAAGCATCGGTAAAAGTGGATTTCTGATTGAATGGGACGTAGTTTCTGAAATCTGTGGTGGCGTGCTGAATGCAGTTAAAGGAACAATATTATCACCAAACTACCCAGACGTTATTAATGATGGTATTGAATGTAACTGGCACATAAATGTTAATCTTGGGTCTGCAATAAGCATGAGATTAATGTTTCACAACGAAAATAGCGGTGAATGTGATATAAATTTCTTAACAATTTTTGATGGTCCGAATGCATTATCGAAGAAATTGAGGCCTAAATGCCAGTCAGGTTCGATCAAAACATTTCTGTCAACACAAAATCATGTTTTCATAAGATATCGGAGGCTGCTGGAAAATACCGGTGCCTTTAACCTAACTTTTAATACAAACTGTAGAACAAAAGTTTATGGACCCAGAGGAGTTATTGAATCACCAAATTTCCCCAACGCTTATCCCAATTATTTGGATTGTCGGTGGGAGATCGTGGGTGGAAAAGGGAATGAGATATCAATTGAATTTTCCCATCATAATCTGGAAACGACTATTTGCTTATACGATCATTTACTTGTACAAGATGTAAAAGAAGGAGTGATTTTGGAAGAACATTCTGTATGCACTTTACCGAATAAAGTATTTATTGCCAAGGGCGACACCATGGTTATAAAATTTACTTCTGACTACTCAGAAGCTGGATCAGGTTTCCGATTGGAGTATTTTGTTAAAGGATGCATGCATTATTTCACTCTTCCTCGGGGGTTATTTGAGTCACCGAATACTCCATACTCCCTCGATGTTAATTGTGAGTGGACAATAAATGCTGGATATGGAAATGTTGTAGAACTAAATATTAACAAATTGGAACTGGAGAGTGTCGACAAAGACTGTTCTAAAAATGCGTTTATTGTAGGTTTGAGCAAATTTTGTAAAACTTATTTCCAGCATCATTTTATTTACAGGTTTCAAATGATAGAGCTGGAAACAATACCCTTCTGAAGGTGTGTGGACCTGAAGCAGGAAATCGAGTGATAACCTCAACCGGGCACATGATGTACATTAAATTCTATACAGATTCCGCACGGCAGAAAAAATATGTAAAGGCTACTTATCAAATAAAACAATCACGTAAGTATTTAGGGTTTTTGGGAATCAGTTGTTTTGCATAGACATATTTTTTGTTTTTTTGATAGCTGATATTATACTAAAAGCTTTTCTAGCTGTTTTAATGTTTCGCAATAGATGTCGCAGAACTTTTTATCGATTTTATGTATTTTAACAGTATCTTAACATTTCTGATCTTTGTTATTTTGTTATCATGACTACTTGCAACGTGTGTTGCAAAAATTTTATTTCTAATGACCAGGCTAATTGCCTAAAGCATTCCCAATTTGTGGTAAATGCTTTGAAATGAAGCCTTGCTGTATACTTCAATTTGTAAAAAATATCACAAATGGGCGAAACAATGAACAACCTACTGTTATGGATTTTATCTGAATTAACTGTGTCAGATACTACCTCCATTATACCTTCACATCAGCTCACTGATATTTCCAAATCAATGAATGATTTTTGTGGTGGCCTCTTCGAGTACAATTTGACTTCAGACGTTGCCTGCGTTAGTTATAGTTCTATTTTACCTATTATGGATGACATTAGACGTGGGATTGAGAAGATTAGAGCTGAAGGTGCATCTTGCCATACTTTTACCTCCAGGAATTTTGACATCTTCTCCAAAATTGCCTGTGACATCAAGGACTTGCTTTTTTGGTGAAATATCTATCAAACAAAGCCAATTTGGAATATAAAAAGCGTTGCTCCTCAGTAAAATATTAGGGGAGCCATCCAACATCAGCAGTTTCTTCGGTGGATGCACAGCAGTGTTGGTAACGGAGACTTGAGTCGTCGCATTAATCTTGACCTTGTCCGGTCTTGTACCTCTTGCATAGGAATTTAACATCTCTTAATTACTCCACGAGCAGCAAACGCACAATAGTCGCTTTGGTGACTCAGACTACGCTGATTTTTTTCCGTCTCCGCTTTTATCTGCAAATGCTACTGAGGTTGCTGAGATCAACATAAAAATTCTAAATGGATTTTTGAAGTCATCCAGATTAGAATTCCGCTATAATCTTTATTGTCAATACTATCGAGTCGAAATATATAACCTGGCCCTGGATTTGTGATGCAAAACTTCTATCAACGCAACACACTCAACTCTCCAATTTGTTGCGTCCTTCTAAGGAGCTAATTCTTTTCGGAGACTTTAATATGCCATCCATTATTTGGAAGTCTTCTGACGTTGAGGGATCGATTCCTTTTTACATACATCTGTGCAATTATTCGCTAGTCTTACATCATTAGCCTTAACTATAATAGCCGTAAGGCACGTCAACTTAACTTAAGCGTTTGAGTTCCAGATGGCGCAATCGTGTTCCTCCTGGTCACTGTCAAAGAGCGCCAGGGTGTGCGGCACTTACTGCAGTTGTCTAATTTTTTTCCTTATCAGGCATTGACAATTACTACAAGGAGACTTTTGAATCTCTTCAGGAATAAATGGTTGCAAATTGCGCATTTATATGACAAGAATTATCATACAATATCAAGTAAAAACGCAGAAAGATGGGATAAAAACAAAAGCGACATTTTTGTCATTTTTCGACTGAATTTCTACCAAAGGCTGTGACACTCAAACAGTTAAGATTTTGAGCGCTTGTTTGAAGTGGCGTATTGGCAACTACAATAATCTTATCCCATCTTTCGTTAGTTTATCGAAACATTAGCGAAATCTTGAGTACACGACCAAGCGCACAAAACTTAAAGAATCTTAACAAAAGTGACATGAAGGCAATTCCTGCATGCATTTGAAGCAGTGAAGCTGAATTTCTGTGCATAAATTTGTTGGAAGCCAACAAGTTGACTAAAATTTATATTATATCACTCACAAAAGAAACTGCAGTTTGCCATCGGCTTGTGTGTTTTTTTTATGTAGAAATAGAAGTCAGCATAACAAATTGTGAGACTTTATTCAGCCAACTCACAAGATATTTCCAGCGAGAATCTTAGTTTTCGATGTACGTTTCCATTAATAAAAACTGTTGTTAATATGTTTTCCAACTTGTTGGCTTTGAACATTTATATGAGTGGAAACGAGCCTTAACACATATATGGTCAAAATAGAAAAAAAATCGTTTTTGTGATGTTATCATACAAAAACAGATACTTTTTTGGATTCTAACCGTCTTATCTTCACAAAATAACCTCTCCGAATGCCAACTTGTAGAAGTCTCCTTAATGCGATTATAGTTAGGAGAAAGGTTCGCTGTTTTGATAGCTACTTAATCAATCTAACACTTTGACGGTCGCACGTTTCCTGCAAAGACTCTGTTGCCGTCGGCAGTTTTTAAGATATGATTTATTTCAAGTAAGGGAGTTTATGTACTTTTTTTAGACTTTTGTAAGAACTACTATTATCTGAAAACTTTTTAATATTACATTTCATTTTAATACTGAGACATGATTTGACTAATTTAATTCATTAGGAATATATGTTTTTTGGAAGTTCCAACTACATCGATTTTCTTTGTCTATTTTTCATATATGTATACTATTAAAACTTATCCATCTAAAATTGAAAACAGTGGAAACGAGTCGTGTTACCTTAAGGAAAATAAAATAAAAAATTAGAAAAGACCGGGAGAACTAATATTTGTTGCTTTGGCACAGCATTTCTAAAATATCGATGATACTTTGATTCAGATTCTAAATTTAAAGCGTAAGTATAAACTTGGCATACTTGTTTAGTGTAATATGTCCTGGTTTACCAATTGGTAAGGGATATCGTTAGGAAGAAATATCAATATCAACAATATCAACAGAGAATTCAGGCTTAAAAAAAGACTAGATTCCACAACTTTCGTAATTCGTAATACGACACTGAGTTCTCGTAATTGGACTTTTCGTAATTAGGAGTGATATGCGATTCTATAACTTATTACGAAATCACTATTTTCGAGTATGTTCGAAGATAAATTTTGGCATTTGAAAAAACACTAATAAAAGTGAAGGACCGTCCTGTGAATGGACGTCCTGTACATGCACTTCTATTCAATGGTGATTTACAAAGAGGGCTCTCATTCTTATAAATATAACTTTTCTAACAGATTTTTCCTTTTTAATCTAGATGCTACCATCTACGGGCAGTTAGGGGGTGGTAGCCCCTCGTGAAGCAATGCACAGAAACTTCGGACCCCTTTAAAACTAGTTTCCTTTGTCTTATTTTGATTGCAACCTTGGGAGGCTAGAATTCGTCTTCGACTGGAAAAAATGAAGCATAAGGATTTCTACCGATATAGGGGGATTCGTTGAGAATAAGAGAGTTCAATTTTACAGTACATTTTAACTGGGTTTTCTCGAAACTATACTTTTACAATCGATACCAGTCAAAATGATTCAACCAATTCACAAGCCATTTATTTCTGCTGAAAGCTTATAAAATTTTCGAGTTTGTATTAGATATACTTTTTTACTTTATTTTATTTTTTATAAATTTGATAATGAAATGTTAAGCCAGAAATCGATACATTATCTTTAACATGTCATGCTGCCAAGGTATCGATTTTCGGCAAATTTTCAAAATAGGATTCGATAAAAATTACAAAATTTAATACTAAAATGCTTTTTGAGTTTTGTGTTTTACCCCGCGTATCCACTAATAATTTTTCTTGCCATAAATGAGGCGATTTTAAAGCTTGCTTTAGAAGAAATACTGAAAATTTTTTATATTTTGAGAGACAGCCCAAAATTTTTTATCTAGTATCCACTGAAATTGCATCATCTATGGCAAGAAAAATTGCTAGGGGAGACCCAGGGTTAGATAAGTATGGGCCGAAATTTGGTTGGTATCGTAAAGTATTAAGTAAGATGCAATTTTCCGTTAAAGCGTTGCAGGGGAGCATATGGAAAATAAAAATTCGATCGCAAACGGGAATTTTTTAACTTTCATACGTAATTTAAAAATAGTGATCGAATAAAGAGCTATGCTCTTGTCAGAGAAGATTGAAATTTATAAAATCGAAAAGAAAACTTGCATTTTTATTGTTCAAGTGCTGGTTATGAAATCAAAGACCATGCATTACATCTGTTCACATCAAAAGTACATGCTTTTACTTCAAAAAATTTCGAATACCAACTTTAGAAGTCAGAATGGTTACAGTTAACCTTTATATGTATTAAGAATAATTACATAGAATTTTCAATGAATTTTATTACAAAATAATTTTATTTTATAGAGTGTGGCGGCAAACAAGAAACTGCTAGCGGAAACATACACTCACCAAATTATCCACATACGTATCCGAAAAATGCATATTGCGAGTGGATTATATCAGCTGGAGATCATCACACTTTGGATTTGTCATTTAATTACTTCAATTTCGCCAATACTTCAAACTGTGAAAAGGATTATATTGAACTGTACGACGGCAGAAACATATCATCCAATTGGTTGCTATTGCGCTACTGTGGCAACTCTTTACCGTCTCCAAACATATTTCAATCAACCCAGCATGAGGTTTTGGCTATTTTCAAATCGAGCAACGATACAAATCCAGGCGTTGGCTTCGAACTTAACTACAAAAGGGTAATCTAATTGAAATACATTATTGCAGTAAAAACGAACAACTTTTTATTTCTTAGAACTGTGGTAGAGAAATTGTTGATCAAGCGATTGGATATATTGGTAAAGGCGTTAATGACGAAAACTGCATTTGGATTATAAAATCATCGGATCCAAGTATGCTAAAGATAAAAACGAATTTTTATTATCTGATTTTAATTTTATATTTTCAGAGCAGCATGTGACACTGCATTTCGAACATTTGCAGTGCCAGTGTAATGTTACCCAACGTGGTGAATGTGATCCACTCAGAGGTGTACAAGTAAGTATTAAGTGATTTGTTGAATTTCATTAATTTTACATTCCAGAAGAAGTACTATAACTTACTTTTAGGGGTTTAAGATATTTACCTCAGGCTCAATTAAGTTATTATTATATCCCGTACCAAAGTAAACAAAATGTTAAATGTAAATTTAATTTCCACACACGTTTTTTTTATAAAATTTGTTTTATACGTACCCACGGCGGTGATTGATCTGAGGCGCAGGCACGATTTCTGAAAAGACGCTGCGATTTCTCTGGGCACCAGTGTTTGAAGCAATTCTACTAACAAGAATTGTACTTGCGAATCCACTGGGATGTGGCACAGTAAAAATTTTATGCCAAAGATTGTGGTTTACTTGCAATATTTGTTAGGTTAAAATTTCCCAATTTCTTCATCCCTATTTATTTCCCTCCACCTAAGTGCTGTGTGCATCATAGAGTTGTCCCCTGAGCTGAGATAATATTTTAAATATGCAAGCACTTAAAAATATATGTTCTTATGATTTTATTTAGAGAAAATTGTTTAACATAGAGTAGAAAAAGGTGTAAGGCGTGCCGGAATACAAGAAAAAATTTTTGCGTATTATACAATACCGTGTGTGATTGGAAAAGCCGAGAGAAATTGAAAATGGTGATAATTGACGCATGTTTGAATATCTGTAAATTTCAATAAGGGTAAATTTTTGAATCATTTATTTTAACGATCCTAAGAAATATTGATCCGAATAAAGCCATCGTCTGGGACTGGGGCTGTAGTGTTTCATAATTTCATAACAGAAAATGAAAATAAAAAAGATCGAATAATCCAAAAGTTATGATTGTAGAAAGAACGATAAACACTTCAATTACGAACAAAATTTGATTTCATTTCATTTATTTCAATCGATTTATCTGTTTTTGAGACAGACATCCACCATTTTGAAAAAACCTTTTTCGAGACAAATGTTACCTTCATATACCTAATTTAAAGACCACCTCGCAGCGATTACTGCAACACATCTTAGATTTTCTATTTATTCAGTCTCATTTTCCATAGAAACCATATCAACTGCTTTTATTCTATTCAAGTGCTTCTATTTGCTTATTCGTAAGGACTTTGCTCCTTCTAACGCTCGGATCATGTTCAAGGCTGTATAATCTACACGTTCGAAACTTCTTCATGATACAACATTATAAAACAAATCGATTGTTCTTTTTAGTTTATTTCGGTGTGTGGAAAAAAATACAATACAGTCCCCTAATTTTCCAAAGGTAGTTCATTAAAATTAACTAGTTACTTGGAAACTAATCTAGAGCTTGATTTTCGTATAATGGCAAATTTCCTATCGTTCGGAGGAATTTTCATCTTTTGTTGTAATAGAAGCCTTGCATTTTCCTACTGAAGTGCCGTTAGTGTGCGATAATCGCTTGATGCGTTTGTGTAAAACAATTATATCCAATAATCCAAAAATCCAATATGGCGGCCTGACCAAGGAGTGAGGGAAAATGAACGATTTTCATTTTATGCGTTAAGCGTCTCATAAAACTGCTCCTTACTAAATTTGAGAGCTACACATTGTTCCCTATTTGAATTATACCCAATAACCTAAAAATTCAATATGGCGGCCTATTAAAGGAGTGGGGGGATTCGCCCCATTTTCGAACTTAGATCTAAAAATTTTCTGAAAGTAATATATACCAAATTTCAGCCTTTTAGCTCAATTCGTTCTCGTGTTATCGTGTATACAGAAGGACGGACGGACAGATGGACATGCTTAAATCGATTTGCTTTCACATTCTGAGCATATGTATATAATTCATTCTGCTCTAGCATTATTGGTTCTATGCGTTAAGAATGTTGGATCAAAACTAATATACCCTATCTATCATATAGGGTATAAATTAATTAGCTCTGTGCCAAAAAATATTTTTTATCTTTACTTCATATCGGTCCCAAACTTTAGCCCCATTTTTTTTTTATAGGCTTGCGTAATATATGCTACTGCTGCTCAGTTTTCTCTATTTAATAAAGCCTATATCAGTTAGAGGTTTTTCGCGCTCATTAAGAACACAATAACATAAACTGTTCTTATAAAATGGGATTTTTGACTGCATCGGTATGTGGTACAGGTACAGAGTAGACGTGTTTGTTGCAGCTCTGCTTAAAGTTTTGATTTTTCTAGTTGAATTATAGTTCCCACAAAATAATTTGGTTCAATATCACTGGATCTTAGTCGATTTTAGTTGTTTTCGGCATATTATCTGGAAAATGTCCAGTAATAGAAATACTCGATCTGCTAGTGAAACATCAGTTTCTTCAGTGGAACTTAAAAATGCAGTGGATTCTCTGAAGCGGCACATTGATGCGAACATAAAACACCTGGAGAATAAATTACTGGCAAAGGTTAAGGAGTTTATGCTGAGTATTAATGGAAAGGTTGGTGAAGTGGAAAAATCGGTTGCTTGTTTGGAGAAAATGGTTGAGGATCTTGAGTTGCAGTTGGATGATGTTGAACGGGTCTCAAAGATTAATGATGCGTTTCTGTTTGGAATCCCACAAACACCTAGTGAAGATTTGCTTTCTATCCTAACTAAACTTTCTGAAAAAATTAACTGCCCATTATTACCGCAGACAGTGGCCTTCAGAGTACGATCAAAGTATCATAGCACAACAGCAAGTAGCGGTAGTAAAAACAGTGATCCTCTCGTCGTCATTAGGTTCTGCAACTCTTTCCAAAAAAACTCAGTTTATTCGTGCTGTGCCTAAAATAAGGCCTCGTTTATCCAGTGTTGGGTTTAACGGCAATGGAAATATTTATATTCGGGAAAGTCTTTCTCGAAGAAATGTAATGCTTTTCCGCAATGCCATGGGTCTTAAACATCAAAAGAAAATCAGTTCCGCTTTTTCAATGAATGGTTTTGTCTTCATAAGACTGGATGAAAATCGAGATTCGAAAGCCGTTAAATTGACGTCACTGAACCAGCTTGCGAGTATCACCGGATCAACCGTTCCATGACTACTGGGAGAAACATTTTTTTTGTAGAGTCTTAATTCTAGAGTCTAATTTAGTAATTCCTAAAGTTATGCCTTTAAGTCTTTTTGGAGATCTCCTATTAGTTTTTAGTGTTGATGGTTTAGTTTCTTATTTGCTTCCCGGTTTCTGCATTTTTCTTATTCGGACTTATATCTATGTTCTGTTGTTACATCTTCCTTCTTGAATCTTGCCAGCGGATCGGTGTCTTATGATAATGGATAATAATATGATGTTTGCCTCAGATGGAAAAGCCCTTATTAAGAACTTTGCTATTACTAATGTTGATAATTTTAAAGTAACCCATGTGAATGTGCGAAGTCTACTGGCTAATTTCGATGAATTTAAATTTGTGTTTGAGGACAGTGGCATTGATGTTATTGTGGTGTCTGAGACGTGGTTAAGTGATATTTATGATAGTTCCCTTATCTTCTTACCTGGTTACCAATTATTTAGAAATAATAGGCAATTTGCACGCGGTGGCTGTGTGGCTGCATACATTAAAAATAATTTTAGATGCAAGGAAATATTAAACTCGAGCTTGGCTTCTTGGGATTTTGAGTATCTCTATTTGGAAGTGTGTCACGGCCCTAGTAAAATCCTTATTGGGATAATATTTGTACGTTTCATACTGTAGAAGACCAAATTTCAGTTTTCACCAGCATGATAATCTTATTTGTTTGATAAATATGTGCCAGTTAAGACGTATACACTTCGCTTTCGATCACCATGGATGACTGCCGACATTGAATCCCTGATCATTGAGCGTAATTATGCTTATCAGTGCTGGAGAGAATATGGTGGTGAATTTCATGAAAGAAATTTCAAGTTTTTGCGTAACAAATGCACCTCGGAAATTCGCAAAGCAAAACTAAATTTCTGTGAATTAAAACTTGATTCTTCGCTTTCAACACGGGAGCTCTGGAAAAATATTAAAAACATAAATTTAATAAAACGACAGTGCAATAACTGTCCTATTTCACCGGATGTATTGAACGATTATTTTTCCACCCCTCTTCATGCACATAATGCCACAACTCCTGAGTTTTTGATTGATCAATATGATGGGGAATTTTTTTTACAAATGTTAGCTCTGATCAAGTTGTGATGGCTATCAAATCCCTTGAATCAAATGCTGTTGGTTTAGATGGCATAGATTTAAGGTTTGTAAAAATCCTTCTACCTGTTATTATTAGACCTCTTACTCTTATACTGAATACGTCTATCACACAAGTTGTTTTCCCTTCGAGTTGGAAAGTGGCAAAAATTATACCTGTTAAGAAGCATTTAAAGGCCTCTGAACCATGTGACCTATAGGTATATTACCAGTCCTCTCTAAAGCCTTGGAGAGGATGCTTTTCGAACAACTAAATATGTATATTAACCGCATGGGATTTTTAACTAAGGATGAATCTGGATTTCGTGCTGGGCATAGTACTGCTTTCACTCTTCTACATGTAGTCGAAATAATTAGGCAAAACGTAGAGGATAAGTGTGCTACTTTACTTTGCCTTCTGGATTTTGTCAAGGCATTTGAGAGTGTAGACATTTGCATATTGTGCTTGAAACTTAGGGAACAATTTGAATTATCCAGCTGAGCTGTTAGGTATATTCATTCGTCTAATAGAAGTCAAGCGGTAAAAGCGGGTGATCGTATTTCGGAACACAAACCTATTTTTTCCGGAGTGCCCCAAGGATCAATACTGGGCCCCCTTTTATTCTGCTTGTATATAAATGACTCGGTTAAAGTCCCAGAACGTTGTTGTATTAAACTTTATGCTGACGATGTACAATTGCTACTCCCCATGTCTGTTGATTCTGTTGGCATAGCTGTTAATAAATTTAATTCTGACCTAATTCTAGTTGCTGAGTGGGCCAAACAAAAGAAGTTAATGCTTAATCCAAGTAATGTTATATTTGATGACATGCTTAGTTGGGATAAGCAAATGGATCAAGTTGTGGGCAAAATATATGGTGCATTAAGGAGTTTGTGGTATTTTTCTGCGTACATCCCACAAAAAACGCGTCTTCATCTGGTTAAGTCCTTGATTATTCCTATCATTATTTACTCGGACTTTATTTAGTGTAGTTTAAATAGTGTCGGCCGTGCGAAAATTAATATTGCATACCACTCTTATGCTAGACTTATTTATGGTTTACGTCGTTTTGACCAGGTCTCAAGGTTTTCCAGAAGTATTATGGGATGGGATGCACATTAGATAATTACCTTAAATTTAGGATTTCACTAATGTTGTTCAAAATTGTAAATAACCTGAGCTCCGTATGTTTGAATAGTTGCGTAAGCTTCCTGTCTTCAGATCGTACAGGTAAGCTCCTCATGCCACGACACCAGACACACTTTAGCACAAGAAGTTTTTCATCTGTGGTGTTAGAATTTGGAATTTGCTTCCAGTGGAAATCCGGCGGTTGAGATCCGCTGGCAATTTCAAGAAGATGTTTTTTGAATATTTTACCAGCTTGTAGTTCGGTATGCAGAAACCTAAATTTTGTTATATTTATATTTCATTATACTCAATACCATTTAATTTTGTTGAATTATCTTGTATTTTTATAGCTTTTTATTTTTTATTAGTTAAGTTTGTTTTTTGTATTCATAATTTCTGGATTTAATTTAATCTGTGGTTATTGCACATAACAACGAGTATGTACTCATTTGCGCTTTGTGAATAAAGTATTATTTATTATTTAAAGTATTATTTATTGCATCTTGCCTTTTTACTTAACAAATATGCTTTGTAATCTATGATATTCGCTTGCCTTATGTTACGGCGGGTCCATGTTGATCGAAAACGATGGTCGAACGATCGAGTTACTATCAGCCCTATTCTGAATTTCGGCGAAATCAATTTCGAACAATGCTTTTTAGACAGAGTTCCATCCGTAATCTCGTTCCTCTGGAAGTGAGAATAAGGTTATATATAAATTTCATAACAATTCGATCGTTCGACAATCGTTTTCGAGTTACATGAACTCGCCCCTGTTTTTTCATTTATACTAAACGTTTCTTGATACAATCACCTATAAACATAAATAAGATCTTTAAAAATAGCGAGGAAAATGTGTCCAACTCAGTCGAAGAATAACTTAAACTCGCCAAAGTTGCTGGTTAACTAGGGGGTGAAATAAATTTCTGTATTTGATAATCTTTTCCAACTTCAGGTCAATGTGGATTCATACTTTGGGATATATTGTCCGAATGTAATATTAGAAAAATGATAGCAAAAGTAGTAAGAAATAGTAAGAAAAGTAATCCGTTGCCTTATTTGTTCCAGGTATTTGACGGCGAATCCGTTGAAAGCCCACTCAAAGGGACCTACTGCAGACAACATCCACATGCAATAGTCAGTAATGGCCAATCGGTAACGATTAAAGCTATAAGTGGACGTTTTGAGGGCTACTATTCTTTGATTGAAAATGCATGTGGAGGCAGACTAACATCACTACGAGGAAAATTTGCATCACCGCAATATCCCAATTCCTATCCAACAAATGTCGAATGTGTTTGGGAGATTACAACAGAAAAAGGGAACTTTATCGAAATCTCTTTTGACACCTTACAAATTCCTGAATCAGAACATTGCAGCCAAGACTACATCGAGATAAGGGAAAATGGCAGTAGTGGAAAATTGCTTGGAGTTTTTTGTGGGAATACTCCCCCAGATACCATAAGTGGTTTCGAAAATGTTTGGGTTAAGTTCCGCAGTGATCCTGAACGTACTGGAGATGGTTTTTTAGCAACTTGGGAATACGGTAAATGGAACTGTGCACGAATTCTTAATTTAATGATAATCGATCGTTACATTTTATAGCACATCAGAATATAATCAATGGAACCGAAGGAATAATAAAATCACCGCCTCTTGCGAGCATACGAGAAGAAATGGAACCCTACAGTTGGCGAATTATAGTTCCTAGAGAAAGTGTGGTGGCTCTGGATTTCCGAGAATACGTGCGAGGCTTAACGGTAAGTAAATTTTCTTTGTATTTGAACAACTCAGAAAAAGTAATATGATGGTGTCTAGATTACGACCAGCTATATAATTCCCGTGCTAGATGCACAACTGGTGACCTGATTATCTTTCTTACTGAAAGTTAGTATCACTGTCTCCACTGTCTTCTCCTTTAGAATGGAAGTTTTCTTCGGACCGTTCCATTCGTATTACATTAGACAGTGTTATGTCTATTGCTGGCAATATGAATGCCGAATTGTCGCATTGTTTCCTACCTTTCTTCCATTTTTCCATTATCTCTTCCCGTCAATTCACTCAAACTAAACTAAAACTCTCCCCAAATAGAGAGGTTTTCAACTAATACACAGGGTGTTTCCTAGTGGAAGATCAAAAATAAATGGGGTGAAAGATCTAACTTAAACAAAAATTTGTATTGGAAAGGGGGGGGGGGACAATTTCAACACTTTGGGAGTTACAGGATGATTCACAAACACAACATTTTCCTGATATTCATATTATTCTTTAGTTTTTATCTTTTGATCTGCTCAATGTGATTACTATCCCTGTTTTTAATTTTCATTAAATTGCCCATCTTGTTACCTTTTCGAAAAGGTACAACATGTCTAGGCAGAGAAACGATATGCAAAATTATTTGTAAGAAACTATTTGCGTATAAAAATAAGAATTAAAAAAAAATTAAACTACGACCCTAAAATACTTTTTATTAGTTTAAAAACCTACCACATAGTTCAGCGTAATATTTTATAAAAATTGCTCGAAATGTCCTCCGTTGCTTTCGATGCATGACAGCAACCACCTTCTTATTAGTTATTATTATTAGTGGTTAAGGTCTATGGCAGCCAGCCTCTGCCATATTTTCGTCGCTGCAGCCCTAATTCTAGCAATTCTCGTGTTAGCTGACGTTGAGTACACTTCATCCTTCATTGTTCCCCATAAGAAGAAGTCCAGTGAAATAAGATGTGGCCAAGAAATCGGTCCACTTCGTCCAATCCAGCGCGCAGAGAATTTGTCATCCAATATTATTTTAATAATGCTACCGGTAGGCGCTGGGGCTCCGTCGTGTTGGTAGTACATTGTGCTCCCCGCACCTGTTCCTTTAAGTAGTCCAATGTACGAACCAGAGGAAGCATTTCTGCCTGGTAAACTGAGCTGAATCTTCCAAGGTTAACATAGCAGGACAAGTTCAAGTCTTCAAAGAAAATCCCCACACCTGCCCTGCCGTCAATCATGGATAAATCAGCGAATATAAAAATATTTCCGGGTCTCTTTTCTGGGTGTGGTGCGAAATGCACCCGTAATCTCTATGCACGCCATTCTCTGCACCCTATCTAGCTGCCTCTTAACGATAATCTGGCGTATCTTAGGCAACCAGACCTCAGCCGCGAATGACCGAATAGGTCTAACCGTCATTGTGTATATCCAGAGACAAAACCTTCGTAACTACAAGCCGGGAACAGACATGACATCTGCACACAATGATACGGCAAGGTGGTCCGGCATTATGTGGTGAATTTTTGTTTAGTGTCAAACGTGCGGGAAATTTTATGGAAAAATAGCGAAAATATGCATATATTTTATTCTAAAAAGTGATTTATTGTGTTTTATAATAAAGCGTAGTGATTATGCGTTTGCATAATGTAAAATTTCAGCATATAAAGTGACCTTTGGTGGAATTCTAAAATAGTGGATTTTCATAGGTTAAAGTGACGTTCGAAATAATTGGTTAAAAGTGCATAAATAAATTCGCATTTGATAAAATATTATAATTATATTAAGGGCCAATTGATGT
>QYTT01094396.1:17745-29518 GCA_006980735.1 Dasypogon diadema
ACGATTGAGGAATTGTATTCGTAATCGTGCCTTCCGAATACGATTGAGTATTGCAATCGTAATCGTTAAATCTCCTTTCAACGATTACGATTAATAATTGCAGTCTTCGAATACGATTGACGAATTGTATTCGTAATCGTTACATGCGCTTTCAACGAATACGATTAATAATCGTTTCCCATACGAATACATCCCACGAATACTTTTATAATCGTAATTGTATTCCCGAATATTATTTTAATCGATTAATGCCCAACACTGATCAAAACTTTGTAATAAATTTGTAGTAAATAATATATTAGGCTGTAGAATTTTTGGCATTAACAGATGTAATTCAAGAAACTATTCACAACTAATAATTTAAGTATTAGATTTTTCTTGTCAATTATATCCGTGTATTAGAATTTAATCCATTTTTGGCGTGGAACTATATACAATCCAAAATTTATTAAAAATTTCTAACCGTGTGGGATTTTATAAAGTTGTTTCTTTCCGTGTAGAAAAGGTATTTTGTTTCAATTAACAAAGGAACTTTCCTTTGCATGTAAAAAACAGAAAATTTAGAGGAAACATCAACAAATGAGAATTTATAAAATGCCTAAATAGTGTCATATAGACGAAAATTTGTGTTTTTAGAAAATGTACACTGAAAAAAACCCTTATTTGTACGAAAGTAAAGTAACCAAAACAATAACTCATAATGCTGAAACTGAATCTTCCAATAGAAAAATATATTTAAAACATAGTTTCTTTGTTATTATTTTCATCAGTGGAAACAATATTCGAATAGTAGAGGGTAGCTCTAGTTCTCAATGCGGAGCACTTGATTTCAAGGCAGTTTTGAATCGAACATATCATTCATTCAATTCAAATTTATTTTAGATAAAAGATTGTTGATTGCTTGATTTGACCCACTTTTTATTAGATTTAATGATACATTTCTCTCATTTATTTTTAGTGGAAAAAAAACGTTTAAATTCTCATACCTTTTGTCCGATATGATAAAACATGGTTAGACAGACGTTTGGAATTATTGAAACATTTTACACTTCACTGCCGTCGGGAAAATGAACAAATTATCGTAATTACACCGTCGGGAAATAATAATATGTATTTACTTGTTGAAAACTAAACAACACAGGACACTTCTGATATAATTTTAAAAACAATCTATTACTCACTTGCCGCACTATTTCACCTTTTCCATTGTAAGTTTGTTTTTTTTTTTGTTTTTGGCAACATCTAACTCAATTTGTTAAATACATACATAGAATTTCTTCTGTTAAATTTAAGTTAATGCAATGGACAGTTATTTATTGCTACAATAAATGCTTCACCAAAAAAAAATTTCTTAAAATCACTTGAAATTTTTGCAAATTTTTTACAGGACAAATGATCAGTGTTCATAGTAAAAAAATTTCCGAACTGCATTATCCACTGAGAACAACAAACATGTTGCATGCTGCCAAACTATTTCCAATTGCAGTAAATTTTTTCATGATAATTATTATTAGGTTGAATTTTGAATTAACTGAAAAATATTCTGGCAATATTTTTTGGAGAATTTTTGGAAAAATTCCGGTAAACTTTACTTGCAAGTAAAAGAGCAAGGTAGCAGCCATGTTTAAAGTCATTCAACTATTCCCGAAACAGGTGGGGGGCGTGGCTTTGATAAGTATTCACCCATTTTATAATGGCATCCAAGAAACTTCCGTAATCTGAGGAGGTCAACTCTACTATCGACACGATCTAGTTGTCTCGGCTATTGTCAGCATTCCTTGATCCTCCCTTCATTTTGGAAATTTCATGTGATTGTGGTTGAATTATATACTTTA
Source organism: Dasypogon diadema (assembly GCA_006980735.1). Lineage (NCBI taxonomy): Eukaryota > Metazoa > Arthropoda > Insecta > Diptera > Asilidae > Dasypogon > Dasypogon diadema. The sequence goes on from QYTT01094396.1 coordinate 19,581, forward strand.
AGATTGTGTTTGTGAGGGGAATTTTGTGTGTAGTGGTAAGAAAGGAAAACTGGTTGCGATAGTATGCGTGTGGGTATGATAAGTAAATAAAAGGCCAGCAGCAGAGCCCGGGCTCTAAGCAAGTACATAAATGGAATAATTCTCATTTTCGGTATGTTTTGAGGTTCAGGTATCGCCTCAGTTTTCAATTTTCCACTTACCAGTTTTCAATTTGAAAACTTTTTTGTGTTTGCTTTCCACCGTGTGCAGAGGGATATTGATAAGTAATTTGCAGTTGCCAAACCAGTTCGCTACCGTCGTGAAATTGTGCAAAAGCAACACCGCTGATGGTGGTGTTCTCCATTCACCATCATATTTGGTGGCAATTTTCAGCTGATGCTACAGACTTTACTATCCATAGCTCACCTGACACACGGGTCTCTGGTCACCTTGCAGTTCTGTTCTCAGATTGTTTTCCCCCCTAGCCGAAGCCAGCGCACTTGTCAGGCTGTGTTCATTGTTGGTGCGCGAAATGCTCACTTGTGCCTGGCTAATGCCTGCTTATGCTAGCGCTAGGGCTGCAGCAGCAGCCGTGGCTCTGATTAAAAAACGGCGAAATGTGAGCAGGCGTTCCGAGTCCACACCGCGTATTGTGTCTGGGAATGTTTAATGCCTGATTAATGGCTTATTATGATGTCAGATTTATAAGGCAATTTTTAAAATGCTCGGTCTGCTTGCTGCCTCCCCCAACAGAGGCGCATTCCTTCGGCTCTGTGGGCCTTTGACGAATTATCATTTTGTGTTTGACAGTTTCTTTATTTGATCAAATTAATCCCGAATCCCCACTTTTTTTTGTGCTCAACAGTTACATACATGTCCCGCATTATGGGATGTTGTACAGTGCAAAAGCGCGAAAGCAAAAGCAGTCGAATCACATTATATTACTCCGCGGCTTTTACTTCGGGGTGTAATTTCTCACTCAGGTAACAAACAAGAAGTCATATAGGATTACGGAAATCGTATTTATATGTTAACCTGAGTAAAAGTTACTTCTTGTACCTATCTTGAAACTGTTTCCGAAGGCAACAAATGTGCAAAAGGTATTTTGCTCCTAAGCATTAATTGGTCGTCAATCTATTTCTGAACATGGCTCACACTGAATTATCCTCTGCAGGGATGAATTTTAAATTTTTGATTTATAATAACGAAATTTATTTTAATTTATCTTATTCAACATTTAATAATATCTATAATATCTAGAAAGCTGGTAAAACAGGAATAATAAACCGGCCACATTTGTGTACTTTGATCGTTTGGTGCGGCGGCGGATACAATTTTTGTCGCGGCATCGAGTGGAAGATTTTTTTAAGATTCATTTTTTTTTCGAATAATGGACTATACTACACCATCCAATTTTGTTCAAGAAGAACCTTTTGCCAGGTTATATAAACTTATTGTACTGATTGACATAGCAAATAGTCTTCGCAAGTAACAATTCAAATGCCGTTCGGTTTTATATAAGTTTTTATTAATATTTTATCGAAGCTACAAGTTTGCTAAATTGCTTTATAAGGGCTCAAAATTGTGTTCTTTTTAGTTTTCAAGAGCAAAGAGCTTTGTGGGTAGTTTTAAGAAATTCTGCATTTAAGTCATTTTGGCCATACATTTGCTTTATTATAGTCTTCAATATTGTCACAATAAAATAATTTAATCTTACAATTATTAAAAAATTTTAGTGGTTTTGTACCACTCCTTAAAACTGCTTTATAAAATTTTAATAAAACCCACACCATACTCTTAAGAAGGTTTTAATACTAGTTGTGAAAAGCTGCTTTAAAACATTTTTATGCAACTATTTTGTTTGAAGTGTTTTTAATCCTACACTGAGAAAAATTAACAATGAAAAAATTAAATATAAACCTGTTTAGTTTTTTCATGTTTAAACATAGCTTTGGAATGAAATTTTTAAACAGATATGAGCTTACACTAAATAGAATTATGTTCAGCAAACAGAAATAAATTTAAATTAAACACGATTCCATTTAAAATATTTTTCAAATGAAATATCTGAACAGCTTTCCATTTAATTCAAATTGAAAGATGTTTCATCGAAACACGATTGTAGTTTGCCATTTCCTCTATGTGCATTGAGTGAAGTGAACTAGCTTGAAAAATAGTTGAAAAATTAGTGGGAATTATGGATAATATGTGTCTTCTGGTCATGTAATTTTTATAAGTTGTTGTGAAAAGATGGATACATTTGTGAAAAACTTGGATGACGTCCTTATTTTGGACAATGATACCCCTTTGTTGTTTGTAGTTCAGACAGAGTATCAAGAATTACAAAAGCTTCTAGAAGTTTGGAATTTCATATCGTCGTTACCTATATTAGTTGGTGAGTGAATTTAGATACTTCAAAGTAAAAGCTTGTTAAACTATTGTGTATGTACGGCAAAAGAGAACGAGGTTACATACGAAAGGTTAAAATATCTTTCCGCAAAAGATGTAAAAGATTTGATTCCTAAATTTGGCGTGAGAGCAGAATTCAGGGAAAAATTTTTGATTTGGAAGAAAAAGGAGGAAAATATCTTAGTATTGGATGTATTCAGTTTCACGAAAATGTTTTTTATTTGGATTTATTATTGTATGATTTTTCCTAGTTCAACATTGACGATCAGACTATTTCAGAAAGCAGCAAAATATAAAAGTGGCTGCACTCAGAAAAATCTTTCATAAAAAAATAACGAAATTTTTCGTAAATCACATATTCAGACTAATTAATGAATTTTTCATTAAATTTTACGTATTTTTCAATAAAGCTACGAAGTTTTTACTACCACTTTATGATCTTGTTTGTTACATTTACGAAATCATTTTTGTAGTTATTTTTCTACGAAATATGAAATGACATGGGAAGTCAGGATTCTGGCGATACATCATTGTTTAGTGGTAGGAAATCTCGGTTGAGTGTCATAAGTGTAAGTTATTGCTTAAGGTCCTTGTAATAGTCTATGTACAGCAATTCTAATATTTAACGAGTTTGCATTTCCCTTACGGTTCCAACTGCTTTTAGGATTGAAATTGAAATTCAACTATCATAATATAAAAAATAAAAGACGGGAGATATTTAAATCCTCAAAGGTTGGAAAACTTTCTTCATATCCCACTGATGAAAATTATTTGGAGAAAGAAATAAACGAAGAAGCTCTTAAAGAACTAAAAATTAAATTGTAAAGAGGTCCGATTACAAATATACCAGAAATCACTAACACTTGGGAGAAAACATTCATTCTACGTAGAAAAGAACTGAAGAATTCAGAAAATAACATGGAATTCTTGAAAAACTGACCTTCTTACAAATAAGCTTTTGCTTACGTACTATGACTGTTAGTATTTTGATTTTAATAAAGAGCCAATTTTTTCTAAATTCTTGCAGATATAACGGGACTTTCCCCTCTTATATCCAGGAAAAATGAACTGTCTTATTGATAAGTGGGATAACTTCCAAAAAAAATATTTGTATACTACGAAAATAATATTAAAGATCATAAATGTAGGGAAGATTTTGTATCCTGCAAACAAATTGCAAACAAAGGTATACGCGGGTGACTTTTATATAAACATAACACTAACATTGTCATTTCAGATAACATTGATTATATCACTGCTAATTTGCTGAATAGTATAATTACTCTAACAGCTCGATTCACAAGCCCTGAAGGGAAAACTAAAAGAAAATTTAGCATTGCTGACGCACAGGAGAGCTTCGCTTTACATCTGACGTCAATAAACAACTACAAAGTTAAAATAGATGATCTGAAAAAGAAGTATTATATGTCATCACTAACTATAAAACCAATTATAATAGTAGTAGGGATGGATGCGTATCAGCTCACCGAACACTTCGTATATTTTGACGAAGTATTGTACAAGCTCACTTCCTTTATCGAATGTTTGAGTACGTGTTTTCAAATTCAAATGCGTTAATGAATTAATTAATCATCTAAAATATGAACATTTTCTTAGAAACTTAGATGTAATTAATAATAAAAAATGTTACCTTCGCAATATATTTATTTAATTACGGAAAATAAAAGATATTTGCTCAACGGAGTGTGTTTCAATTCTAACCTTTAGAAGTCGTTGTCGTGTAATATATTAACGATTTTTTTAACTTCCAGGTAAAAACTGATAAGATTTTGTAAAAATAAGGGGCCAAGAGCGAATTGAACTGTCACTAGAGACACATTTGTGGCTATCTATGGTCGTGTTTGGAAACGTCATGTGCAGTACAACTGCAGTGTTCAGCTTAACTCTTAAATTTCAAATGGATCAAAGGATGGAAAATTAGTCACTTACTGCTGAAAATCGTTATGCTTCTCTATAAGCTTCTACTAAGCTGGTGCTTAAATTTTAAAAATTGCTGAATATGGGAAAGTTAAAATCATTTCAAACAACTTTAATAGAACTAACAAGCTTTTTTCTGGCCACTACATATTCCAATAGTCTTTCGTAATAAATATGTATAAAACCGTAAAGTGTCACAATCATTTTTATCTTTTAGGCTGTAATGAAACGAAGTATTCGAAGTTTATTTGCCTATAAAAGTGTCGGATTTTCTAAAAAAGTGAAATTGAACTTCAATATTTAATAATGTACGACGCTGAAAAAGCAACCGATCCCCACTGTTGAAGATTAAACTTGCAACTAAATGTCGAACTCAAACTCTCAGCAATTACACTTACTGGTGGCCTGTTTATGATCAAGGCAAGAATTTTAAGTTTTAAGCAAGAGTAAATGAGATTGTACAAAAATAAAAGAGTTTTAAAGGAGCTATACATGTTATCAAATAAGCTTCTGGAAATTCAACAGTCCCTGTTAACTTCCTCCATAACTTATTGCGATCTCACCTAACATCAGTTACCCTTATTATTAGCCTGTTGAAGACCTAAGCAAGAATTTTGAGTCTTGAGCAAGATTAAATAAGATAGCAAAAAACTAAATGAGAGATTGTCACTTTTACTAAATAAATTTCAAAACTTACAAGAAATGTTATGAAACAAGAAAAGCGTAGATGTAAACCTCTTTAATGTAGCATTAATTAGATATGGGTTGATAAGCAAACTTATATAATATTTAAAAGAGATTTTCTCAGTGGATTTATATATAGCTACTTTTTGAAATTTTATCAAAACTGCCCCTACAAAAGGAGAAATATTTTAAAAAAAGCTTGTTTTAAGACAGATGAAGCTATTAAAAGTACAAATCAGGTTATGCAAGCAAAATATAAAACTGAAATATATATTTTATAAACAAATTCAATAAGATCAATTAGTTTTATTAAAAAGTCACCATTTTCCGGAACAAAAATCGTGAAATAGACGCGGCCATGTTTACCATTTTGCAAATGCACAATATTTTATATCAAGTATATTTAAATATTTATAACTTAGGATATTAAAAACGCTAATGATATATTCTCGTGAAAGATTTTCAATACATTTTATGCATTTTTGCCTTAACAATGACAATTTTAATTTTCTTTTTTTCTTAAAATATTTTATTATTTTTCTCCAATTTTGCATAAGTTTTAGAGCGCGTTGTTTATTTCGACCTATCATATTAGATATTGACGAAAAAATAATATTCGCAATGAAATTTCATACTCCATGGTTCTGAATTCTCTCAATATATTGTAATTTTACTATTTACAACTTATCAACTTATATATGCATGGGTTTCATGGAAGACATAGTTTCATGTTAAGAATGATTATTTCAACTACATTGATAAGTTGAACAATTTGATTTTAACAATGCATTAAGTTTTTATATTATTTCATTGGTTACAAGGCAAATTTTTTTTTGAGCAAAGCAAACTTTACCAAACTTACTATCACACTGAGAGAAAAGTTATGTTTCTTCCATAGTTGCGATAATCTTAAGTTAGTTGTGATAACTATAATAATTAGTAAATATTTGCGATAATTATGTACATGATTCTGGTGATTATTCTATATTATTCTCATGATCATATTACTTTTATCTCACACTTGTGGTCATTGACATTGACAGAAATCTTGAGCTATAGTTGCTACAATCATGTCAATTACATGATGTAAAAATGTAATCGAAAACGTATTATAGTTACAAGAAACATTTTTATGATTACAGTAAAAATACAATGTAAATTTTTTGAGTTATGAGAAATAAACTATCACGCAACTATGTATAATATTTGTCATAGCAACGGAAAATGAAACTTTTATTCATAAAAGTTAGTTTAAAAGGATCGTTAAAAGTCAACAATATTATGTGTGTATCAATTAGGTATATTATGTTTACCACAAACATACCAGCCTAATAAAATACTTTGGAACGTTTATAGTTCTGACAAACATAATGTAGTTGTGACAATAATATAAAAAATAATATGAAAACCTGTTGAAATTCAACTATATTATGTTTGTGTCAATCATATTATATTTACCACAACCAAGCCTCTTACGATTATAGTTCTGACAAACATAATATTGTTGTGACGAACATAATATAGTTAGCATAACTTTGGTTTTCGTACTTATGAGCAAAGTATATTCATTTTATTTGTGACAAGCTCGGAGTGAAGTCATATTGTCAAGAGGCTAAGAAATTATTTAGATAAAATTAATCGGAGTGAAAACGTGTTGACGAAAAGTAAAGTACTATTATATTTATATTAAAATTTTTTATTTGGCCTATAAATGACATAATAATAAATTTCAAAGTGAACGTGTTTTCATTTATTTGTGTGTGGTTTTTTGTGTTCTGAGTAGCCTGCAGGTGATTATTATTGTTTTCAACAACAAGGTAAGCTCCTTTTATTGTTTTAATAAAAGTTTAAATCCTGTAGAATAGGAAAGAAACATCGACACCGAAAAAACAATAACTGTACTTTTATTTAAAATTATATTTAACTTTTTTGAATAGAAGAACAGACATTTTTTACATCGTAATACTAATTTTTCTGAATTAAATCGGTGTTAATTTTATGTAGTTTAATCTTGCGGTAATCAGCTATTAAACGTGATTTCATTCGTTCTAATTTAAACTGGGCATTACATAAAAATTGAATCTTTATCTGATTAAGTTGTACTTGCAACTATTCAACGAGGAAAATTAAATTGAGGTTCACTAAGTAAAATTATGGCTGGTTAATTTCAGTAAATGATATTACGTAGTAAAAAATTGCAGTTCTTCTATTCAAAAAAGTTAAATGTAATTTTAAATAAAGTTATAGTTAGATATTGTTTTTCGGCGTAGTATTAATATTAGGTTCGGGACAGGTTTTAAAGACGGATCTGATCCTGAGCTGAATTGCCGCGTATTACGGGTTAAAATATCATTCTTCTGTTTAATTAAATTGATTGATCACTGGTCTACATCAAAATTGCCTTTTACGTGGAAATGTGCTATATCTATAGTATTTGATTCGCAGAATCTAAATATATAACTTAAAATTGATAGTTAGCTCTTATTTTTCATTTATGCCAAATTTAATGTAATACCACCTTCCTCTAGTAAAATCCCAAAAAATTCTTCTATCACCTTTACATATAAAATTGGGACTAATGAAGAATTTTGTCAAGGCTCTCAACAAAAATGGGCCAGCATTCAAATACCTGCGAAGTAAATTTCCATGTCTAAGTGAGGCCAAAATAAAAGAGGGAATTTTTATCGGCCCCCAAATTAGAGAGATTCTGAAGGACTAAAACTTTGATTTAGTTTTACAGGGCCTTGAAAAAGAGGCATGGGAGTCTTTTAGGGCAGTCGTTCATGGTTTTTTGGGCAATAGGAGATGTGAAAATTATGTTGGGCTTGTTAACAATCTCCTACAAAAGTATCAGCAGCTAGGTTGCAATATGTCCCTAAAAATTCATTTTCTTGACTCCCATCTTGATTTTTTTCCTACTAACTGCGGTGATGTAAGTGATGAACATGGTGAACGATTCCACCAAGATATATCGACAATGGAAAAGAGATACCAGGGCCGATGGAATGTGTCAATGTTAGCGGACTACTGCTGGAATTTGAATAGAGATACCCCTGAAAGTGATTACAAAAGACAAGCAAAAAAGAAGAAAAATTCCTAATTAAAAAGGTTTAATATTTTGCTGATATTACTAACTTCTCAATTTCATATAAAAAGTTAAAAAAAGTAAATGGATCAATTTTTTTTGTTAAATGAATGGTTTATTTTCTTTGACATTTTACTCAAAGTCAAGTTTGTTATACTAGCCATATTTTTCAAATAAGAGCTAATTTTAAAAAAATATTTGTATTTTCGTATTTAGTGACCCCAAATTAGTATAAAAATATAGCATTTATTTAAAAGGCACACAAAAAGTTAGATTTTGTAGACCAGTGAATTAATCTGTTTAGTAAACTTTTTCAAAGAAAAGCCATATAATATTATATTGTATAATATAATATTAAAAACGAAATCTGTGCATTTATTTTCAAGGTTAACATGACCATTACCATACATTATTTGAAGGCTTAAGACATTTTATCTATTAATGATTTTTAATAATTGTTTGCTTTTAGAGTTTATATGAGGCTGATACTAGTACCAGGAAAGGCTTAGAAAATTGTGAAGGTAGCATCCAGCTAAAATTTATTCTCATTGGTTTTCCACTACAGGTCGCTGAGTTACATATAGCACATCTAAAATACTGCTTTACAAATATTGCAAAAGGGATTGAAGCATGTATGGGTGTTTTTTTAGCATTAAACTTGCAATATATTAGGGAAAGTTCAAAAAATTTAAGATCAATACCCCGCATGATTTTGTAGATACAGTTACGGAAACTCTAAATAATGATTTAATTAAAAATTATTAAATTCGATTTGAAATTGTATGAAAATTGATTATGTTTAATATCATGAGTTTCAATTTTTTTTTTACTTACTTGTGAAACGTCTTTTGCGAAAATTGGGAATTTTTTTACACACATTAAATTTTTACACAAAGATATTGTACGTTTACCCTGCATCTTTTGTGAAAGAGTACCTATATGATGATATCTATTATTACAAAAAGCATATTCGGGAACATTTACATCAAAATGTGTTTTCTGTTTATGTAAATTTTACTGAAGATATTGTATACTCGAATCAAAGCACAAACAATCAAAACGCATTGGACTTGAATGGAAATACACATATGGTAAAGTTCATAAAACGCGTTATATATCATGTAAAGATGTGATCATCAAACAAGGAATGCTATATTACTCTCAAAAGGAAATTTCGGTCGAATCGATTACATTGTAAAATGCAAAGACAATTTTTTTTTTTACTTCTAAATATTTTAATTTTAATATCATTTGATATAGTCGTTACTACACTTTCATGATTGAAAACACTGATGAATTTTTCTCAAAACCATTCGAGAGAGTATTAATTTTAATAATATTTGTGATATTAACGTATTACCAGATAATTCCCTGCAAGTAATTAATTTCAATTACTTTAAATACTCATTACACGAAGAGAAAAATTTTCGAAAACACATGTATGTAAATGCAATAGGATATTAAGGAGATAAAGAACGATTCTCATCCAAGTAGAGAAATGATACCATTTTAAGAAAATGATATTCAGAAAATATTTTCTTAAATTAAGCTGTAACTCTAGAAATTAAGAAGAAGAAGAAATTCTAATTTGGACATATTTAATCGGTAGAATGCAGAAAGTTTACGCTAATGGCAAATTTTCAAATTTTCTCATGTTTAGCTGTGGTGTCCCACAAGGTTCTGTTCTAGGTCCTTTACTATTTTCATTATTTGTTAATGATCTCCCTTTAGTCATTAACAACTGCAATTATTACATGTATGCCGACGCTGTACAAATATATTTTTCTACATCTCGTGGTTTAGTTGATGATACTGTTCACAGAATAAATGATGACATTTCTGT
>QYTT01094397.1:6185-23198 GCA_006980735.1 Dasypogon diadema
TGTAGTTTGAATAATGTATAAAGCATTTATAAGTTGTGTGTATGTATACATCATTATATAGAATTTATACGTCCTTCTTATTATTTTTATCTTAACTCCTATGGAAATCATACTAACCACTTATACACTGAATACGAATTTCTTTTCCTATAAGAATCAGTAAAAAATCATATACGTATTTTCTATACTCCACAATATATCTGGACTCATACCAAATATAGAATAAATAATCTTGTAAATTTTTTGGGATAAATACTTTTATCTTTTATACCAAAATTTCTAACCGTGTAGAGATCAAGTACCACAGGAAAAATTTACAACAAATTTTGTGATCTTAAAAGTACGTTCAAGAATATCAAAATCGGAAAAACAGTCTGTGCAAAAACCAAGCACTAGTATTTCTGAGGAAAACAATTTTGGTTAGTTATTTTTAAACGACATTTGACAAATTAATTTATGAATGAAATAAAAATTATGTTATGTGTATATTTAATGCGATTTTAATAGCATGTCTGTATAATAAAATATAAGAACTTATCATAAAATTGTTTTTCACGCATTCTAATTCACTATTTTCCTTTTTATATTTGATTAATTCTGTATATTTCATCCTTTTTACGTTTTCTTATAATTAATTCCGCTTTGTCGGCTTGCATTGTTAAGCTGAAGAAGTATTTAAATATCTCTTTTCTACAGCAAATTTCCCAAACAACCTTAATAAAACCTCTGTTGAATTGTGCAACCTATTTGCTTCAATAAATAATAAAGTGTATGGATAAAATATTTCTGTGCGCAATCATCATACTAATAAAAAAAATCGCTGATATAATATCAGTTTGGGTTATAAATGAATTCTTTCTTTGACGCAACTGATAAGTGTTTGTAGGATCAATGACTTATTTATTAGCATTGATGAAATAAACTTTCGTTATATTAATGAAAAATACATTATATTGGTAAAAAGTTTTCATTACGTTGATAAAGCTTTTATTAAAATAACTAACAAGTTTTTATTATGTTAATAAAATATTTCTGGCATAACGAAATCGACTTCATAGCGTTGATCAAATAATTAATCAATATTATGTATTGAGTTTCATTACATCAATAACATTTTTAACTGATATTAAGAAAATTTTTCATTCTCTTAATTTATAAATGTTTCATTAAATTGATAAAACATTAATTGGCAAAAAATAGTGAGAAATTTAATGAGCACAGTTTCATTGAGCGAATTAAAAACTTCATTGGACAAATAATGATTTATCAGTATAATGACATTTTTCATTGTATTTACTACAACATTTCGTTCAGTGTATAAAATTTAATAAAATTCTATTGTAACACAGAACCGTTTCACTTAAAGTGTAAACACTTTACGAGACGCATGAGTAAATTGTATTATTTTGCAAGAAATAAACACAACAGCTCAACGCATTTACGCAACAAAAACTGCCGGTCGAATTTTGAATATGCAACGTGCCTAATTTTTTTTCGTGAAATAAATTATGGTTTGAAAATTCATATACCGTTTGCATATTAAGTTTGCAGGTTTTGGCAAACTAAAATATTTTAAAACCTGTGACAGAGTTGCACTTCTCAATGTCCAGCAATTTCATCTCGTTAAAAAACTAAATTGTTTTCAAATAATATTCTAATGACGATGCTTTAGAAATGCTGTACGAATGCCTGTCATGGTCATCACAACCTCACAATATGTGCATTATCATTGTACAATATATGCATGTCAAGAACATTAAAATCTGTAAGCATACTAAAAATCCGTATGAGGCTTTTTAAGGTATTGACTAAGCTCAGAGGACCACCTTATGATGCACACAGCACAGCTTAGACGGAAGGAAATTAAGAACAGGGAGATTGGGAAATTTTAACCTGACAAATGTTGCCAGACAGCCACAATTTTTGGCATGAAATTATTACTGCCCAACATCCCAGTGGCTTCAGAAGTACAATTTTTGTCAGTAGAATTGCCTCAACCACTGCGCCTTAGTCCGCTCGACCACCGGCGTGGATAAAGTTTGCATAAATTTAAAATGCAGAATGTAGAATCCTTTAATGTCTTATTGGGAAGTGCAGCATTTGTTAAATGATCAACATGCCTTCAATTTAAGTCAGAAAATTGCCCGAAATGGGGTCATAATTTCCTTAAAAATAAAGATGAGTTTTATTTTTGATCTAACGAGATAAAACTCAAAAGATGACCAGAAAGAATTGATTGGATAAATGAAATGAAGTTTTACTTCTGGCTTGAGAAATTACACTTGAAAAATGTCCACATATACAGAAAACTTTTCCTTCGTCGTGAAATAAGGAAATTTTAGTGTTTCGATCCCAGCAAGTCAATTTGGTCATTCAAATGACAGAAAGTTCGTTGACAGTTATTTGTGAGTGCCTGTGATACTCGACAGGCAAATCAATCGCCACACTAACGATAAATAAAGGGGCAAAGCATCTCACAGATTTTTAAAACAAACTAGACGCAAAGAAAAAAATATTTATTTAATTTGTGGAAATTTGTTGTGTTTTGACGGATTGAATCACGGGTGATAAATGTATTGAGAATGATAAAAATAGCAAAAAAATCCATACTTTGAACTTTATTATTACCACAAACAGCGGTTATTATTGAGAAAGAGAAGAAAAAACAGGGAAGAGTAGAAATTATAGAACCTTTTGGATTATCCAAACGCCACTCGCTGCATTCTTAGCAAACAAACTTTTCGATAGTGATTATTTACTACACGGTCAAGTTTGTCAAATTATAACTACCAACTAGGACTGTTGATACTCGAGTACCCGAGTAAACGAGTACTCAAGTAATCAAGTACTTGAGATAGAAGACCCGATTTGAGTAAAGAGTGTTGAGTATTCAGACACTCGGGTAATGCTTTAATTTGAGATTAAATTTCCATGTTATATTCCGAAATATAATGAGCTAACTCACATGAACTAGCTCATCGTCTGAGCTAGCTCACAACTTTATTAATTTTAGCTATTCACACAGAAAGATTGCTATTGTTCGTAGAATGAACGATGCAGAGCAAGGGGGTATTAAAAAGGGCAATTCAAAGGCAAGAGGACTGATATCTTGAGAACTAGATTAAATATCAACACGTGTGTGATCTGAAATGAAAGGAGGAGGTGACAATAAAATGTAGTAGATATCGGAATGTGTAAGGTTTCAAATGAAAAAGAGATGCATTCCCTACGCAGGAGTACAATAAAATGTAGTAATTGCAGGTCGAGGAGGTTTTCAAAAACATAATTAAAAGATTAAAGGGTTCACATCTCGGGAACTAGGTGGTGTATCGGCTTCTGATTTTGTTTATCTCAAGGCCTGCCATGCCCTCAGGGCATGAGCCCTGGAATCCACATCAGGTTGGCTTTGTTGTAATGTGTCAGTTATTTGAGGACTTTTAGGCAGTTCCATACAAATTTCGGTTTGCAAGCGAATTGGGTAAATGCCTTTAGGACTGCCTCATTGACCTATAATATAATACATAGTATATATATATATCTTTGCGCCAAGCACGTTTTTATCAGTGTAACGTGTGAGAAGAATCAATGTAGAAATGTGCGTGAATCTCTACTTGGAAAGTGGTTGAGTTGGTTGTTCTCCCTTCCGGCAGGGTCATATTGGTATAGGAGACGAGGGATCCCTTTTCCAATGTCACATGGCCCGACTGTCATGTTTACGTCATTTAGGATAAGCTTGAATGGCAAGTCCAAATTGTACCTTATTGGCAGCATATCTAAACAGGAATTGGGCACCGATTCTTTTTAACACTCTTTAAGATTTATTACGTGCCTATCTATGAATTGCACCACTAAGAGATTCGTCATTTGCAGTCTAATGGGATACATTATGGCCACCCGCTTTACTTGGAGATGTAATCACAGAAGATGCAGTAAGGATTCTAAAGCTGTTGTAGAGCAAGTGTACATGGCAGCTGTAACTCTCATACAAGCAAGCCTTTACAATTTTCGCAAGCTTACTTATATATATTAGCCAGAAAAAGCTTGCGTACACCAAGTAATCTAGAACTACATCTCAGATAAATTCACGCTAGTTGTTGGTTTTGTAATGAGATTTATTGTCTATACATTCTTTGTACATTTAGATTTTGGGAAATGCTAACAAAATATACCTATAGGAAAAAAATCAGAAACAAAAAATTCTACGAAAATTCAGTAAAAAAAAATCTGCGTACACTTCCAAAATTGTGTTATTTCGCAAAATATGTGGTAAAAATTTCAGGGGAATTTTAATTATTGAAAAGTTCTGAAAGGACGGGTATTAACACCTCAAAACCACATTCTGTCGTTCCTCAATGTCGACCCCAAAAGAAAAACATATTGTTATAGATGCAGTGAAAAAAGATCCTCCTGTTTTTTGGAAACATGTCAGTACAACGAAGATGACCATCGGTGTCATTATAACCGAGTATAACCATTATACATATATTATCTTTGCCTTAAGCCTCTAAATTGTACGAAAAAGAACTGTTACTGTTTTTTAAATATTATACAGTGTTTGGAACGTTTTACGTGTGATCGGAAATCTCCTTATCGTTTGTTCTCTTAACAGGAATAACCAGATCATCTGCACAGTGGCTATGGCATCTGTGTCCTCTTTCAGGTTAACTGTTATCCTTCGGCTAGATAGCATATTCCTTATGCTTATCCATCATTAGGGTCAACATGTTCCTTTTGACGGCTGCTCCTTTTACGGCATAGGGCTGTCAAAAGCCCCTCAATGATTAGGAAGGTTCAAAGAGTTGTTCCGAGGAGTATTATCTTTCTAATCTGATTGGCTATTATGTTCTCCACAATTATCAATATAAGCGATATGAGTTGGCTTGGACAACAGATTACTCTCCACCTTTCAGGCCATTGCTAGGCCCATTGCTCATCCATCTAAGAATAATCGACCTGGAAAAATCCTGAATGCGCTTCCACGCTTCCACGGTCTCCACCTTCTTCCTGAATCTTTTCGTGTGCCGTTTGAGTTCTTGTGTTTGTGTGCCTTCCCTTGAGGAGACCAGGCCTTCACTGGTGGCCACAGCTTCCACCAGCACTTAAGAAACTACATACTGCGTGGTAAGAATACATCTCTCCACACTTTGAAGATTTGTGCATATTAACGAAGGGGACTTCTTCGTTATCTTCAATTACCATGCAACGTAGGAAGGGTGTCTGTAAAACTAATTCTAGTGTTTCTTCTTCTTCTTTGACTGGCAATCAGTTGAGTTGAGTAAAAATGTGAGATATGTATTAAGGCAAAAAATTAAATTAAAAATTTAAAAAACCCCCGACACGAAAACCTAAGTTCCCTTTAAAAAGTAAAAAAACGAAGCTAAGAACACACTCGATTAAGTCATCAATATTCTCTTTCAGTGCGCTTTCATTTGAGAACCCACTCGAGTATATTTACAGACATTCGGTTATTCTTCCCCACTTTCACCCCCCACAACTTTTAAACGGCTCAACCGATTTTCATCAAACATGTCTAAGAACACTCGCACATAAATCATCTTTAATACAAAAAAAACTAAATTGAAATCGCTTCCTCCGTTCGGGAGCTATGATGCCACGACAGACAGACAGACACACACACAGACAGACACGTCAAACTTATAACACCCCTCTTTTTGCGTCGGGGGTTAAAAAACAACGGAACACTTTCCCTTTACTATCAGAACTATAAAGGGAATGAGAACCCAAACTTAGAATATCTTACAGTCCTCTTTCATCCTGTTATGATGTCATTGCTTTGACGAGAACGTGGCTGCATTACAAGCTTTCATAATTCCGAAATCTTTGAGCAATCATATAAAATTATTTGAAAAGACAGATGCTTCAACTGTTAAGATCATGAAGGAAGAGTGTTAATTGCATATAAAATACGCTTAACGCTTCTAAAGCTTTCCACTTCTCTAGTAAATAGAACATGGAGTTTGCGGCACTTAAAATCTCATTTCCAATACAAAACATATATTTGATTTATTGTCATTTAGTCAAATATATTTAACTGCCTCGACGAGAACAACCATAGTCTACTTGACATTTTAGCACTTAATTTCAATCATGTCTATGATATAACGAACTCCGTTGAAATTGTTCTATTTGGTGATTTCAATTTACTCAATGTTTAATGAGTATGACAGTGACTATCTTATCAATAGCAACTTCATTAAAAAACTTCAGTTTCTTGGCGCTTTTTCTGAATAATTACCTTAAACGCTGTGGGTGGTAGCAAACCTGAAAAAGGTATTACTACTTCTAATAACCTGAACAGGGGAGTACAGCAAGTAGCACCCATACAAACAAAAAATCGGACTGTTGACAAATCCAACAATAAGGGGTCAAATGGCCTTAAATCATCTACTTCAACTACCCCTGCCCGTGCAGATTCCATCAATTCCGGTGATAGCTTTGAGTTATTGGAACGGAAACTGTTGAAAAACATTTCTCAAACCATAAACGACAGACTTAATGAGATAGAGAGGAATATATTACTAGTAAATTAACCGAATTGTTTAGCTCCTTTACTTCTGAAATTGGTAAACTGCAGGCTGCCTGTAACAATTTGAAGTAGCGACACTGCGAGATTCAATTGAACACCTTCATCGCAAAGGAGCCGCTACAAATTGTGAATGAAATAGCTGAGGTAACTGGGGCCCCATTGCTGGTGCCAACATTATTGTATTCAAGGCAAAAGATTCTAAAGAAAAGAACGTCCCATAAAAGTTTAATTTGTCAGACCAAAGATTATTACTTCAAAAATACCGTGGCACTGGACTGGGCCGATCAAGTTGAGCTAACTCTCCCCCTATTTTCTCTTCTAATAGTAATGTGGCAAATAGTGTTGAGCAAAAACGAATAACTACTTCGAATAATACGAATAACAACCAAGAAATTAACTATTCGATACCACAATTTCACGTTATTCGATGTGTTCGAATAATTGGAGAAAATGTTCGAATAATCTCCAATCTACAAAAGCTTTCCCAATTTGCATAAGTTCTGTTGATAATCAACCCCCCAAAAACGCTGCAGCCACTTCCATATGGAGCTATTTGGACAGGAAAATGAAAAAAACATTCCAGTGATATTACTACAAAGGCATAAATATTAATGTGATTTGTTAGTTCCTTTCATTTTCAGGGCTGTATAGATGATTTTTTTTGTTCTAAATAATATTGAACTCTTGTTTGTTTTGTTATTTCCTTTAACCCTTTTACTACCCGTGAGTCAATATATTGGCTTTTTTACAGGCTTAACTGTTATACGGGTACTAAGAGGGTTAAAAAAAGGAAAAAATTATTCATTATTCGATTTACGGTATATTATTCGATGGTTGAATTTGTTCATTATGCAATTATTCGATTATTCGATGGTTCAGATTACTCGATAGTGCCTAACACTAGTGGCAGAGTCTATAAAAGTCTCACCACGCATTACCATTGTATAATACTGCGTGAATCATTCGTACTTAGAAGACAGAAGCAACTACATTCGGATATTACGGGGAACAAGGGAACAAGGTTTAGTTCATATCCTTGTTGGTCCAGAGATCAATAGGATGAACATCACTAGCCGCGAAGTGTTGAAACAGTTCCACATTTAGGGCGATTTCCCGATCACTGAGGTTGACTTTGACACTGTGGTTGCGACCGACAATGCTGAAGCTTGACTTATGAAATAAACTTTGTATTTTTGCTCTTTGCTATAGCCATTTATTTTTTCGTAGTTTTCAACTGATGGTAGACTTCCTATATTGTTCACTTTTGGTAGATATGCATGTCTTCTGCCTTTGTTGTTTTATTGATCCCACTTGTACCCATCTCGCTGGCTTGGACGCGCCGAGTTTTCTGTATTTTTCAGTTGACTAAATTTCATGATTATGGCAGCTTGGATGGAACTGGAGTGCTATTAAATATACTCGGTAAAGTCAGAAAACCCTTAATTTATGCCATTTAAATGCTCGCAACATCTGGAACATAATTGACGACTTCAGAGTTATCCTTGATAGATCGATAGTACAAATCTGCATGTGTTATGTCTTAATGAAAGGTCGTTAAATGAAAGTATACCTTCGAATTATGTCTCTTTACCTGAATTTAGTATATTTCGCTGTGATCGAGCCGACCGTGCTAGCGGTGGCGTGACTGTTTATGTTAACAAATCTTTGAGGTCTTCTGCCGTGTCCTGCATTAGCAAAAATACTGTTCCGAACGTACGTACGTTTTTTCTTTTTACTTCTAAGTTTATCAATTTTCGCTATTACTTAACCCTTTTCATTTTATACAATCTATTTTTTTATTAAAATATCTCGAAAGGGTGAGATTCTAGGAAAAAATGTTTTCAAAAAAAGTCGTAGGGTACGAAAATGGTCACTTCGCGTCTTGAATATTAATTCGTTAAAATCAACTTCGCAAATCGGCGTATAACATTGGTTTCTCGATTCTAAAACGAAAACTTTCCCGTTCTACTAAATTGTTCAATACAAAAGTTACTTATTTACAATTATACATTTTATATTTTATATAGTTTTCCTCGAAATCGATAGAGTGCTAAAGGGTGTGTCCAGAATATAGAGCTCCTTATTAAACGTTTAGTCGTCGAAACATTTAAACGTTTTTCTAGGAAACGCGTTTCGAAAAACGTTTAACTAACTGACGAAACATTAAAAATGTTTTTCTGTTCCAAACTATTTTTAAAACGTTTCGTTTTGAGATATTTAATAAATTTTTGAGCAGATTCCTGACGAAATTTCTGATATCTGCTGAAAAACTGATTAAACGCAAAACGGTTGGAGTTGGAGTAAAAGAGAATATCGGAAGAATACTGATACTTGCGTCGATATTTGACGTAGTTATACTTAGTAATAACCTGAATTTAAAATGGGATACGAAATTCGCAACTGGCAAATTTAGGAATGATTTGGAGGGGGTCAAACAAATCACTTGTTTGTTTTTAACCCCATCGTGTGGGGTTTTTTATACCTAGCAATCTAAATGCATAGCATTTACTAATAGTAAATTTCAAAAAAGTAAAAGTAATTGTTTCGTTCCTTTATTAAAAGAGCAAGAGATTTATTTAAACTGGATTGTCTCTTTCATTTCTAAATTCGTAGTTTTAAAAGCATTTATTTCATTCTCTTCTCCAGTAGGCATCTATTTCATATCGTTTTTCATAGTATTCTGTTACGCATTTCATTCGAGTAAATTTAGACTGAAGTTGCTCATTTGTGGTAGCGAATATTGAAATAAGATTTTAACAATTTATGTAAGAATTATTTTTAGGTCGCCATCTCTGTAAATTTAAAGGTTGCAGAATTGATTTCATTGCAAGTATTGAAGTTACTTTAGGTAGTATGTAGGTATTATTACTAAAGGGCTGTAAAGTAGTCTTATTTTAATCTCCAGGTATCCTCCGTATTTTGAATACGCAGTAAATAATACGTAGACAATGTAAACTTCTGAGAAATAATAATGTAAACTTTTGCTTGACAAAGGCCTTAGCGCAAACGGAATGTATAAATTCAATTTTTCTCCACGAGGTAATCCTAATGATTTCTGATATAACCGGACTTCAATATTTTGTTTTCTTTTGGAGTGCAAATAGTGCAGCTTGTACTAAATATGATTTGCATACGAGTCTAATGCCGTATTGTAGGGAAGGTAATGGCTTTTAAGGAAGTAAATACTCAAGTTTCTCAAAAAAGCTGTAACTAACACGCGCTATTCTTACATAAATTGGAATCCCCAAAAGTTTTCCTTCAATTTGATATCGGGCATGTATCCACCTATCTCTTTTCGTTTTCAAGATCATCCTTCTCCAATTCGACCCTATTATGATTTCTTCTCTATGAGCAATAACAAAAAAAATCCCCGAAACAATAAAGAAAGGTAGAATTATGGTAGCAGTATATAATTAAATAAAAAGCATGTCTTTTAATAAATTATTTAACTTATTTGCTTTCAGAATAGTTCAAACCATAATAATTGCTGTATGTGCGCTAGGGTACATAACGTCGTTTGAAGTTTTTGTGATTTTTCCACTGATTCCAGAATTCGTGTTTCCAACTGGTATCTCGTATCAATTTTTGCAGAATATACTTGTTCCATCATGGTGACCCACACAAAACTTTTTATCGGTGTCAGATCGCGTGATCTTGGAAAGCAGCTGATAGCTCCACTTCCTCCAATCCATAAATCCAAGGTTGTTGTCAGCCAATGCCTAAATCTTATCACAATGTGGTATCGCACTGTCTTGGTAAAATATTTTATTCCTAAAGACTAATGATATTTCTTTAAGTACTGAGGACTAAGTTCCTACCCAAAACCTTTCCCATCTTGCTCGTTTTCTTTAAAATAACGTACTCATATCCAACCGACATAAATGTCTCCTTTCTTTATTGTTCCATGAATTTTCGTTTTGATTGTTCATTGAAAAGGATATAGAATAGGGTCGAATTCGGAAAGGGTTATTTCCAAAATAAAAAGTGTAGATACATATATATCAAATTAAATAAAAACTTATGAGGATTCCAAATTATATAAAAAAATGTGCATATTAATTACAGCTTTTTTGAGAAATATACATATTTATGCGAAAAAAGGGTAAAAAAAGCTTTGAATTAAAAAATTCGCCGCTTCTAAGCGAAGAAGAGTAGGGGAATGAAAAAGCACTCATTTGATTTGCAAATCATGTTCAATATAAGCTGCATATTCGTTACCTTAATAAACAACCGAAAATCACTCAAATCCAGTTATCTCGAGAACCGTTAGAATTCCCCTCTCTCCGCTCTCTCATACAATGTTCAATGATCCGTGGACACTCGCTTAGTCACTTTAACTGGAATACCCGGAACCCATGCGAAGCAACGAACGACGCTAGTTACTTTATAAATTTATAATTTGAAGAAATCGCAAGTTTTAATGTAAAACTCTTAAAGAAATTTAAATTAATTTTATTCATCTACTTACTTACTAATATTTACGTTAAACGAATTTCTTATTTCGTGCAAAAATAGTGATATTAATCAGATAAGAAGTGTCACACTTCAAGACAAATTTAATCCCAGTCTTTATTCAAATTTCTTAGTAGCAGAGGAATTATGCGACAGCTACTTTAATTAATTTAATGAGCTCTGCTGGAAAGTTGTTAGACAAAAATTTTTAAAGATATTTTATTTCACAGATGAAACTGTTAAAAATGTATCTTTTGTGGATTGAATAATTTGAAAAACAGAACACACCTTTATGTGATTGAAAATTTTAAAATGTATTTGGAAGGAAATACATGAATTTATAAGTTAAAGGCACTATACATATCTAAAGTATAAAGGATGCTGAAATTTAATAACAAAGTATATTCCTAAAGTAAGCCTGACCAATCCATAACCCAAACTTGATTTAACAATAGTAACGTTCCAGTTCTCAAATTACGAAGATTCATTCAATATTTTTTTAAGGAAGGCATTCAACTATACCCATATGGAATTGATAGTTTCAAGTTAAATATATATATAATAGAACCCATTGTGAGAGCTCAATAGTGTAACTTTTATCACTTTTAAATATTTTAATATTCTATTTAAACAATATATGTGTATTAATTAATATTGCATGACGCCAATTTGCTGGCAAATTGTTCAAGTTTGAAGTTTTTGTATGTATAACTTTCATTTACCGATTTTCTCATTTTTATAATTACTAATCTTCATATAGCTTCAATAATCGCATCACAAGTCCTTAAATTGCCCGTGGCACATAGTTGTCGTCAAAGATTAGTAAATATATGTAGTAGAGTGCATAACAACTAAATTCATTCAGTAAAGCTATAATAAATGATAACAAATTATCTTGCTAACATATTTTTTCACAAACTGTAATTATTTGTCAACATGCCAACTACGAATTCAGTAAACAGCTGCATATGACTGCAAATATTTCTCAAAGTCAGCAACTTCACACTTAATTGCAGCCGGTGATTTCCTCATCTGATTTCGAAACAAAATCATTTTTCACTCACGACGTATCGTCTTCTTTCTGTGATCAAATTTTAAGCGAAACGTAATCAGTTCATGCTAACGAAGACAAAAATTCACATTTGGGTCATGTTCCAAAATACTTTACGAAACACAAATGCTGTTGTGCTGATACTAAATGGGAAATTGTTTGCTTAATGCGACTTGATTTCAGGTACTTACCTCACAGCGCTTGCTTATTTCGCACAATTTCACTTTGTAAGTAAATATTTTACCACGATCTACGAGAAGCACATTGAGTATTCGCAAAATATTGAATTTCCAGTAGTACCGCTGTAAACTACTCCTATATAAAGTTGCAATGACTTTATGAGTGGATACCTCGTCGTTTCTTTAGTGCAAAATCATGCATGAATTTCAATAGCATGTTTCTTCGAAATACTACAAACATTTTTCAATTCATTTTGTAATGGGTGATATACGTAAACTTCTGCTGCTTCAACTAATCGTATCAATGTTACAAAGGTATCTTCATAAATTTGAAGTACTCAAATAAATTAATCGTAATTGCTGTATTTTTTAAGGAACGAAGTACATATAGCCTCTTTCGTTATATTTCTCAAAATCTTCACATATGCCATTTTCTAGAAACACTTCACACTTTCCAGTGCAACTTGAGTCAATATTCAAATAGTTTGTATCCGTTTTTATTCCAGTAGTGCGAACTTTCTACTTTGAGAGTATCAAAATTCATTCCAAACATGACGAAATTTAAAGTAAGTGTATCAAAATTCAAGTTAAAAGCACTTGTTTGAATAAATGCATACTTTTGATTTGAATATGTACTGATACTTTTTGTGCAATTTTTGTCATGCTTGCAATGAATTGTGATACGTTTGCAATATAAAAATAACAATTAACAAATGTGGCATGTTTCTGGAAGATGGTACACATTTCGTAACTACTTTGGGAATATATGACATATGAAGACAAAATAAATTTCTATAATGTTACTCTTTGTATAATTTCAAGGTTTAGTTCTTCGCTTTGTTTACTGCAACAGATACCAGTGAAAACATTAGTGTAATACAGAAAATTATACCACTGTGCTTTCGATAAATTTTCTTCTTTCTTCCTGATAAAAAAGTTTCATAAGTTCGACATAAAAAATTATTTTATATTTCTTTCAATATTCTACTATTTTCTACCTTTTAGTGAGTCAAAATCACATTTTAAATTTCACTGTTAAAGCATTCAATTGAACAGAAAAGAAGCCATGATTGGTTTAGACCATCTATAGGGTATATGTAGCAAAGAAAAGAAATTAATGAATGTATTGAATTGTTGTATGCAGGCTATCCTACTATCCGCAACCTGTGAACGCACCTTTTAGCACCTCACCAATGGCGAAGAAAAAGCTTTTAAAAAATACTCACATGTAATTATAAATAAATAAATGAAGATAAATTTTACGGTTAAATAATATTTGGAATAATTTTAGTAACATTTATATTATTTTCACTATAGTAGGAAAAAAATATTAATTGAACTTAAAATGTTCATGTCCACCAAGTGCTTCCATCTTATGCTCGATTTGTATACAAAGCAAATTAAATAGCATGGCCAATTTCTACATGGCTTTGGTCCGAAAATTTTACCTCACGTAATTTGTAATAAATTTTTTGCGAAATTATTTAAATGATCAAAAATGTATGACTACTCCTTGTGAGTATCTGTACTATGCAAATTGATAGACGTACTGGCCGTGATCAAATTGACTTGCTGTGACCGAAAATCTTTCTTTATTCACATAGAAAGACGTCCGTAAAGCTGGCGTCCCCACTTTGTCGAAAAAAATGACTACCTAAAGGTCACAAAGTTTTTTATCTCAACAGTTCGAATTTTGAGCTGCTACCCTTATATTGAAAATCATCCCTTACAGAAGAAGCACTTTATTTGAACTTTATTTTAATTTAAATTTTTTAAAAGATGTTTTCACAAATTTAATATACACTTTAACATATTTTTTTAATTTGCGATATAAAAGAAAAGAGATGGTATAACTAACGTTTCTTTTGATAAATTTTTGGAATTTTTAGATAGATCATCTAACTCCGTCCATGTATCATTCGGTCTTCTACCAATTTATTTATAATGACCAGGTAAAACCTCACTGCTTTGTAGACTTGTACTTATAGCGTTTTCAAAATTAATAATTCCCAGTAGAATGTATTTTTCTTCCATGAAGGACATTTTTAATGACTGTGGAATATCCTTCAGTTTAATTCTTTTGACTGTGTGAGAGCTCATCAAAATGTCAATTATTATAAAAGAACCTTTCAAAAATGTATAGTTAATATCGTTAGTTATATTTTGTAAGTGAAAAAAAGACTGTTACAATTTTATTTCAATATAAGTATTTACCGATGATCGCAATTTCTGTGGTTATTTGCCCCAAACAATCCTTGTTGTTACACTCTGTAGTACCCAGTGTAGGAAAAGCTGCTATCTCTACTTGCTCTGAAAAACGTTCTAAACTTATGACAGTATCCTGAATTGAAAGTATTGTCATGTTATTTTCAAAATAAGTACAATTTTTATTGCAGTAGAGGATTTCTTTTATGCTTGACATACTTTCAAATAAATGCTGGCACATATATCCAATATTTATTGTACAATTTATGTGCACGCAATTGCTGGGCAGATTTGTCTTGAAGGTCCCAGGAAAATTTTTTAAAATTGACCGTTTTTGGTAAAACATCTTGGAAGCCAAGTTTGATCAATAGCACCAAGAACTAAAAGGTGAAAGATACTATCAAAAGCGCAAGCATTTGACAAAGTATATTTTTGTCCCTGTAATTCAACGGCTTTTAGAGACAATATAGTACCATTTTTCAATATTGGTATTTTATTTTATTTCGACTTAAGTATAAAATCGTTATTCACAAAATCTGCATTTATATACTTGGCTCTTCTCTTTTGTTTCGTGTGCTGGGTACTTTTCGTTACTAATCCTTTCCAATTTTCTTGCTCCCTATATGATAAAATTGTTTCAATGTCGTTAGGATTTGTATTTGCACATGTAGCACAAATTCTTTTTTCTCCATATCCTTCGTCTTCTCCGGGGATTTTGGAGGAACATTCTGGTAATATGTAAGTACTTCTACCGCAAAGTATGCACACGTAAGCTCCGTTCGGCATGTCTCCGTTTCGACATGTGAAATTTTTAAAAGAATATATAAAACTGTATTTACATCTTTACATAGCACTATGAGCTTGACGTCAAGTTAGCACCCCCACTTTTGAATCCCAATTAAGAATTGTTCTACTGAAACTCAAAATTTTTTGTTTCCGCTCAAAAATAGCTCATAATTAGCTTATAATTATAGGCGAAAAAGTCTTTTTTTCGATAAAGTGGGGGTGCCAGCTTTACGGACGTCATAGAAAGAAATCCTCTATTCATGTGTACAATTTCCACGTGTTTTTTTAAGTGAATTTCACTTTAAGAACAAATAAATTCAATTTGAGATTATTTGTTATTTACGGATAATTTTACATGTTCGATTGATTTGTGAACTATATTCACTGATCGAAGAAGAGGAAGAAATGTTGAAGAAACCGTTCTCAAGTTTTAACCAAAGATATGAACTATAATCAATCTTTTAATCCTTTCAACATCCAAATTTCGCCTCATTATTTATGCTCAGGTTCTTTTGCTTAAGCAAAATAATATATTTCCCTCAACTTTCTAGTTCAAACCTATTTGTAACTAGCTATGTTTTAAAAATTATTATATATATTACGTTTTTCGTTCCCCTATAAAATTCCAAAAATGTCCCTTATCCCATTTCGCTTTCAAGTGTCAGTATCTAGTTCATTTGTCCGCTTGATCGAAATTTTTAGGCATTAGAAACGATTAATTAGATTTATGACTACAAGTAAAATGGAGCGAGACGGTGGGATATCTTGAAATCTTTGACAGTTTCTAAACCAAAAATTATGATTATGAATTATAGATCACTTTGGTCCATAGGTGCATCACATACTTGCAAGTAAAATTTTACCATGTGACCTTTAATTTTGACCTTGGATCAAGCCCCCATTCTTACTCTCCAGCTTTTTACTAAAACATTTTTTTCCAAAACCTCAACATTTCCAGACATTCCATCGCTCCTAGTGCATTCTATATATCAGGTATAAATTTTTGAAAAAATAGAACTAACCTCTCATTTTTAATGCCCTAAAAAACATAAAATAATTTCATATTAATATTTTACAATAATTACTGATAGTTAGGTATACTTTGAACATAAAATTATTTTATGTTTGTAGGGCACTTAAAATGTGCAAACAGTTCTATTAAAAAAGAATGGTTTATTTAATACGGTTTTAGTATACTCCATTGGATACAATTGCAAATAAATTCCACACTAATTGATTAATGTACTAGTGTTCATAGATCAAGCAATTATTACCTTTTTCCTATATTATTCCCTCTGCAATGTTTAGTTGGAACATAATGCTCATTAGTAGAAAATTTCAAACATTTTTTTATGTTTGACAAGAAATGAATCATAATATTTGATATTATTAGATTTTAGTCTCTTAAAACATCTATCTACTTTTTTGCTTTGACATTTATTAAAAATCACCTATTCTATATTTCGGAATTTATACACGGTTTATTGAAAACTGTAATAAGTAAGTATCTTTCTTTTGGTACCTCACTTGATGTTATCGACGAACTATTCTTGGAGTTATTATCAAAAAGAATCGATAACTTAGGATTTTTTGCCTAAAATTTTTAAAAATAAAGCTAGTAACATCCTACCTATGAACTTGATGAACATGTATGATAGCACAATCAATATCACTACCTCCCAGCTGAATCTATTTCTATCCCGTATTGTCGGAAAATTTCTAGCACGGATCTTTTGGCGAAGTTTTTGCAAATAACCCGATCGCTTCGCTACAATTTTTAATTGTCTGTCTTT
>QYTT01094397.1:23807-41419 GCA_006980735.1 Dasypogon diadema
GAAGAAACCGTTCTCAAGTTTTAACCAAAGATATAAACTATAATCAATCTTTTAATCCTTTCAACATCCAAATTTCGCCTCATTATTTATGCTCAGGTTTTTTTGCTTAAGCAAAATAATATATTTCCCTCAACTTTCTAGTTCAAACCTATTTGTAAATAGCTATGTTTTAAAAATTATTATATATATTACGTTTTTCGTTCCCCTATAAAATTTCAAAAATGACCCTTATCCCATTTCGCTTTCAAGTGTCAGTATCTAGTTCATTTGTCCGCTTGATCGAAATTTTTAGGCATTAGAAACGATTAATTAGATTTATGACTACAAGTAAAATGGAGCGAGACGGTGGGATATCTTGAAATCTTTGACAGTTTCTAAACCAAAAATTATGATTATGAATTATAGATCACTTTGGTCCATAGGTGCATCACATACTTGCAAGTAAAATTTCTTGAGGTGAGGTGATAAAAAGACGCCCCCCCCCTCTAAAACCCTTCCCTAAAAACTAAATAAACTATAATAAGTATCTTTCTTTTGGTACCTCACTATTCTTGGAGATATTATCAAAAAGAATCGATAACTTAGGATTTTTTGCCTAAAGTTTTTAAAAATAAAGCTAGTAACATCCTACCTATGAACTTGATGAACATGTATGATAGCACAATCAATATCACTACCTCCCAGCTGAATCTATTTCTATCCCGTATTGTCGGAAAATTTCTAGCACGGATCTTTTGGCGAAGTTTTTGCAAATAACCCGATCGCTTCGCTACAATTTTTAATTGTCTGTCTTTTAACTAAAAAAAAACTACTGATGGCATTTTTAATTGTTAGATTTCTTCAATCAACAGCTTGATTTTTAATCTGTAGTGAATTCAATTTGGGTAAACGTGAATTAATTTTACTGAGCCATTAAAACATTGATTTAATTTACCGAAATGTGAATTCGAATTGCGTAGACATTAAATTCATTTGTAGTGGTATCATTTATATTTGTAAAATCATTAAAACAGTTTGGTTAAGCATTAATTCATTTTGATCAAACGTTTAAATAAATTTAAACTGAAAGTGGTATATACTTTATAATTGAACATTTCTAATCTTAACCGATGATATATGAAAATTTGTCGCCAGTCTTAAAAAACTGGTAATAAGCTATTCTTTTTGCTGACCACCACATCGTTACTATATTCCAATACAAGCAATATTTTGGAACTTGTTCTAAACTTCCAGCTATATCCACGAAGCAGCTTAATTTTATCCCTCATTTTTCAAAAAGGGAGGTAAGGAGACGTCATAATCATAAAATTGCACGTAACTTTATCGGATAATGGGATTTTAACTTCACTTATACGTATTTCTCTGACATTAAAACTGAACCATCAAAATTTTATGAGAATGAGTAAATGAAAAAGGCAGGATACAAACATACGAAATTCGACCCTACTTCCCAAAGACTCTCGACAATTTGAAGATTTCTAGCTACAGGCCAGAGCTTTGAGGAATTAAAATTCTCGACAGCGCATAATCATCCCTGCATGCCATAGTACCTACTAACAAAATGAGTAATATTGTACAAGTACAGTCAAGCTGTTTCATGTGCAATAAATTTTTAAATCTGCCTGAAATTCGTGCAATAATTGTAATCAACACCACAAGTGGTCAATATACTTGCGCAAGTCTTGTATATTGAGCAAAAATATTGATCCTGTAAAAGTGTATTCCTGAATATTTGACAGAATCAACAGCTTCAAGTTCCGAATATCCCGAGGTGCCTTTATCAATGTTTAGAAAATACGGTCAATATCTTTTGCTCACTGATTCCAAACCTGACGTTGGCAGTGATATAGTTTACCATTTATCTGTAATATATCGGTGATAAATTACTAAAAAATTAATACGGACTAAAACACGTATTTTGTGAAACAGACCCTTTAAATAAATCAGTGGAGGAAGAAAATCATTGTTTAATACAAAAATATGGGGAGCTTGGTAGGTTTAAAAATATCTTAGCATTAGCTTGTGCTTTTATATTTCTTGAACTCTTGCAGTCGAGAAAAATAAGGAAATACTAACAATTATAAAAGAACAAACGGAGACAATAAACTCAATTAAAAATACTTTGGCCTCTCACACAGTGAATTTTACAGCATATACTTGATTTTGTCGAAGTTTAAATTCTAAATCTCATGGGGAATGTTTTTAATTTGGTTAATTAATTATTGTACCGATGACATTTTGTGATTACATTAGATTACTTACTGTTTTATATTTCTCAGGGCCTTTCGCGAGACTATCTATTAATTAGGAATAATCAGGGTTTTCCCCGACTACTTGCAAGTGCTGCACACTAGTGTATATTACTATTATTTTTGAACTTTTGTCATTACAATTTTGTCATTGTTTTCCCCCTCTATTATTTTGTATATAGATTATTATAGCTGATTATTTTTTTTTATTTAGATGACGTACATGAAAGAAATATTTGGTTCATCACACATTTCTAAATGTGTGTATCTATTTTTTGGAGAGAACGTACTTATTGTTAAAAACTAATTGGGATGGGACACAAAGGAAAGTGCCTGTTAACAAG
This sequence comes from Dasypogon diadema, assembly GCA_006980735.1. Classification (NCBI taxonomy): domain Eukaryota; kingdom Metazoa; phylum Arthropoda; class Insecta; order Diptera; family Asilidae; genus Dasypogon; species Dasypogon diadema. The sequence goes on from QYTT01094397.1 coordinate 26,401, forward strand.
AAAAGATTATTTAACCACTTTTTATATGGTGCGTAATTGTCATTATTGCAAGATTTTATTTTACAAAAATGGGTTTTAATAGAAGCTACTAAAACTGAGAATTTTGGATATCTAGATTACGAACAAGCCATGAGGACTGGTTTCAGTATTGCTAAAAATAAATTCTACAAGACAACCTACAAATTAAAAAGTTCGAAATAATATTAAATAAAAATTAAATTTATAGCTTACAATTTTGAATAATTTAGTTAATTTAAAAACTTTATATTTTATATGAATATTTTTGATTTTGAATAATATGTGTTGAAAAAATGTCTGATGATTTTAAATGTTGTACTTACCTCTTATTTTTGGCACTAAATATACCTAAATAAAGTTGAAGCGCTTCCTGCAAATGACATGCAATGCAGAAAAGAAACAACGATGGAAAGACTGGGGCAGCGCTTGCTGCTTCATAAGAAGCGCTTGCGGATGGTGTTTGAAGCGCTTCATTTCCTATTGGGATCCCACTAGAAAAAGGAGCGCAGATATGTACGCAGATTCAAGCGCTTCGATACTGTTCTTAAGAAGCGTTCCTGAAGGTCCCTTTAATGATGAAAGGGGAAGTACCTTGTTGACTGTTACTTTTTCAAAGTTTCTTCCACGGGGTCGGATCGGAACCTAGGTTGGCGTGAGCGATGCGCCCTTTCTTAAAAGTAACTTCAAACATAAGAAATTAATAGGCAAGTGCCTATCATTTGTACTTCATATTATTAAAACGCAAAAGAATTTATTTGCTACAAATAAATTTAAAATTTACTAAAGTTTCTTCTTTTCTTGTTTGGTTTGGTAAGAATTTTAAATTATAAGGTTTCAATAAAAGCAAATATTGAAGATTTTTTGTGTTAAACGTTTTCGGGTAAAATGCGTGTTATTTTCATTGAATATTGGTAGAACTTTCACCACCCCTTTCAAATGCTATAAAAAAGCAGTGGACCAAATTTCACAAACTTTCATTCATTCTTACGCAAGTTATAATGGAATTACTGCTTGTGGAGTAAATGGGAGTTCCCCTCCTCTGAATTCATGCATTTTCGGTGAAACGCTGCGGATTGGTATTATATGTATATGGGGGCGAAGGGTTCCTGTGGTCCGATTACGTTCATCTACGAACTCAACCTCACAAATAAAATAACAAATTCACATAGCAAATTTCAGCTCTCTACGTTGCTATGTTCGCCCGTAATCGTGTTCACAGACAGATAGACGGACATACCTAAATCGACATAACTTTTGATCCTGAGTAGGAATCTAGTAACTATTACGGGCTTACGACGACTTCTTCAAGGTGCTACAAACGGTAGACCAAACTTATTAAGGTATTTATTATACAAAGACCTGAAAAATACTGCTAGATGATGACAATGATGACTGCGAAAACGCTTCCCTCTCGCTGTTCTTGAAAACGCTTGCTCTTTTCCCTAATGGGATTAGCTAGACTTCTATCCACGGCATACAAACCATCAGCGTATGCAAGAATTGAAGAATGCAAGAATCATCTAAAAATTGTATGGTAAAGGAGGTACGACCAGAACAAAAGTTCTAAGCATGAAGCGGCGAATGCGCAGATGTTTAGTTTCTTTGACTACTGAGTACGGTAGCTTTAGGTACCACCTCAAATAAATGGGAAATCTGGAGGATGATACATGCAGACTATTCCCAGAGGTTACTGATATGGCGTAGCACGCACATTGTATGCAACAGCCGAGCCTTGCCAAGCAGAAGAATGACTGCCCCAAATGCGCTCGAAATAATAAGAGGTGTCAAGTTTAGGGAACTTTCAAACGCAGACCAACTAAGATGGCTCTTAGCAGAGGGACGAAAAAGTACCCGAAGGCAGAGGTCTGCTTCAATATTCCTCGTTTTCAATTTAAAAGCAGAATAATTAACAATAAAATTTCGAATGTGCCCTTCTGCAAATAGTTCTAGGTTTACTTAAGTCGTTAACTAAATTCCGACCTATACTCTCAAATCCCTTCACCAACAAAAGATTAAAAGGGCTTCAGTTAAGCAGAAAATGTACCAAATCGGGAAACTCCTTCAGAGGGCTACCATAAAATCCTATAATTTTTATACCCTAGAATTTAAAGTACCTACTATATATCTAAAAACAAGGTATAATGAAACAAAGTCCATAGCCATTAATAAGAAACAAAAAAATCGTTTTATAGATATCCATCTATTTATTATATGCTATTACTGGAATCTCAAACGCAGTTTGTATAAAAGGGACCGTTTTGATTCAAAAAGAGGAATGAACTATCAGGCAAACACAATATCACCGATTTTGCAAAAATAACTTGACTATAGGCGCAATGAACAATTGCAAGTATGATACCGGTTTTCCCCAATTAATATAGCAAACAAGCTGTCCGAAAAATAAAAATCACTTGGTTAAATGAAGAAATGAATCTAAAGACTTTGAACACCCAGCTAACTGCATTATTACATCCATTGGAATTTTAGCTGTTTTGCCAAAAGTGTCAGGAGAAAGCTAAAGAGCTGCTGTTTAAAAACCGCAGCGGGTACTCCATCAAAACCCACCGAATAATCATACACTTCCCCGACTCATAACTATAGCACCACTGAAAATTTTCGGTAAATTTTATAAACAGACATCTTTTTGGTAATGCCAAGTTAGTAGTACATTAAGAAATCAGAACAGAATATATTTGTTGTGTTCATCACTGAGATAAATGACGGTTTTTCTCTACGCATGAAGGTTTACCTTCATGCGTAGAGAAAAATTTCAACAGTTTTTATAAGATTTCCGGTCCGCACATAAGTAATTCGTTTAGAAAGTGATTGAAAATGTTCTACAAATATTTGTTTTGTTCGTTGTCGATAATATATTTTAACCGAACTATAGTTTATGTATTTTTAGTAATAACACAATTTTCAATTCAGATCTTGGCGACTTCTCAATGATACAAAAGACAGCTACGCTTTTCCATTTCTTATGCATTGTCTCTTCTAATGGGAAATTTAAGAGCGATAGAGAAAGTATAAGACAACAGTAAAATTGGTGTCACTTTTGACCTAGGGATTTCTATGATATGCTCTCCCCATATTTCTCATTTCAGTGGTGTTCATTCGTCAAGAATAATAGGTCTGTATGTTTGAAAAATCTGGCTGCTCAAAGCAGCCAGCTTTAGTCCAAAATCCGTATGTTTGAAATTTTCTGGCAAAAACTATCAGTTTCCCCTCCTGCCAGATTTGCAAGTTTTCTGATCTTGCTTTTTAGGATGAGTGGAATCTGGCAGAAAAGTGGTAGCTATCAGCTGATTTTAAAGAGGTTATGTGATGTGTTTTGGTTACATTCTGAGAGGTTGGGAAATAATTATAATTTAAATTGTATCTAGAATAATGAAATAGCTATAACAAGAAGCATTCAAATGAGTGAAAAGTGATAACATGGACAATAAATCGAATGAGGTCGTAAGGCATGCAAAATGCTGCTGCAAACAGTCAGAAAAGCGTATGTTTGAAATCCCTACCACCAAAGGAAATTCTTTGTTTGACATTTGTTGCCAGATTTTCAACCATACAGACCTAATAACAACAATAATGAAAATGAGATTTTCAACTGTTGCACCGCATGAAATAATCATATTTTATACCGTTTTATTAACATTTTATTTTTCCTCAATATCTAAAAAGCCTTTAATTATAGCTTTGAAACGTTCTATTGGAGATTTTCAAAATATATTTTTCGGACGATAATAGCCCAAATGTTTTTCACTGGATTTGGGTCAGAAAAACATACTGGCCATTGTAGCAGTACAGTGCCATGTTGCTCAAACTAAGTTTTTGTCGTTTCGTCGATATAAAATGAGGCGCTATCCTGTTGATGAAGCCATTCAGAATTGTCTTTCATCCTAAAAAAAATGACAGACGTAAATTCGAGACGCGAGTTCCAGAACACTTTCTGAGCTAAATGCTCCCCAATATCTAGGCAATAAAATCATCTGATCCATTAAGGTTAAACTTCTTTTCGTCCAAAACGATCCCTTAAAAGTATTTTTAGTTGAAGTAAAAATCGTGGGCGTTACGTGCACATACTTATCTTTTTCCAAGCTCTATTCACATTAACGCATTATAACCCGCTCATAGATTGCGTACCGATATCATAATGAATTTCCGTATGTAGTTTCAAAATAGCTTAACATAACTCATTTTACAAAGAAAAATACAAAATAAGAATAAAAATAACAAAATACAAAAAAAAAATTTAATAAAATCACAATAAATTCTTATTCCTTTAACAGTTCTAGAAAATACTACCCTTGTGTTTTATTTTGAACTTTCAGCGACAGGTACTCTAAATATTTTAGGAAAAATTTCTATATGTATTTCTAGAAAGAAAAAATAAAATCAAATACCTTGTTTTGCGCATGTGCAATGCAAAACAAATTGCGGTGATGCGCACTGAATGAAATATTGATTACAACTTTGTGCAATCGATCAATGTTACTGGGGATTTCCCGATTCCGTATCACTCCTTTCGATAAAACAAAATCTTGCCTTTTTCTTGTTCGCTTAAGTATTTTTCATGCAGCATTACCACTAGCGCTTGAAATTCGATTAATTAATATTTAAATTTACCAGCAATGAACCGTGTTATCAAAAACGAAATGAAAACTGTGCTTTTTAAAAGTGGTGCTATTTCTATGCAACAGCAGCAAAACTGAATTTAACCGTTATCGTCGAGCGATTTTAGGTGATAAATGTAAAACAACACTAAATGTGCTCTCCTTAATTTACTAAATTATAATTACTTTGTAGCTAATAGTTGATGCAAATGATGTCAAAATATTAATAGTTTGAGGTGGTGATATAGTTGTGCGACAGAATGTTTTCATTAATTAAAATAGGAATAATAATTCCTCTTAATAACACTCCCATTTCATAAATTTTGCCAAGGTTGTTAAGAGAACTTTATAACGATAAACTTCTAAATCGCTACGTATGTAACCAATGTTTTACGATTTGTAGGCCAAATTACGAATATGTATTACAAATTATTGGTTCTTTTGAGACTTAAGATCAAGAACTCCGATTTACATAACCTTACAATATCTTAAAGAATGTCCATGTATTTCACTTGGAAATCAAATTATATTTATAGATTTAACGGATATATGTATGTATGAAATAAAAACCATATTTCCCATATAATAACTAATGGCTTTAGCGAACCGAACTTTCCTACCTTGGTGAGAAATAGTTTACATTCTTACACACTTTACCTACGTGTATCTTTAAAACTAAATTATTAATAACTCAAAACTTTCACGTATTTAGATAAAAATTGTCGACCATACCTTTCCACCGACAAAAATAGATAAAATGAAAGATAAATTGAAAGTTATAAATAAAAACCTACTTCCATATCAACAACAACAATTCAATCTGTATCGGAACACAAATGGAAAATTATTTTTATTATCTAAAGAAACTCATAACATTTGAGAATTTTGCAGCTAGGGAAGCATAAGCAGATTAGAGTTTAACATTTTTTCATGAAATTGATTGAATATTCACGCGGCACTTGGTGGAAAATGTTCTTATTTTGCGTTTTGATAACACTTGTAATATTTTCCACAATGTTATTTGTTTTCTTTCTAAAAGTTCACTGACATCTACACATCTACTTTTAGGGACTCCTTAATATTCCCGTGTCAATTTTCTCTTCTCGTATCAATTTCCTCGTGAACAATTTTCTCTATCAATTTTCTCATGAAGCAATTTGTTCGTAAGCAATTTTCTCGTGTAAAATTATCTTTTGAATTAAATGGTTTGGGTGCGCGAACTATTTAATTCAAAAGATAATTTTACACGATTAAATTGCATTATTAAATGACAATTTAATCTACAATATAAACTAGTAACTTTGCTAATGAAAACTATTATATTTTGTTGGGGAAATAATTCTTGCACTACGAAAATAATAAATGATAAGTTGTAATGCAAATTTTAATAAAAAAAAGAACAAAATGTCCAGGTTAAGACGTTCCATGCTGCGTGTCCCGTTTTCGGGATATGAGAATACCACAGTAATTTCAATGTTAGTAGTGCTCTCAGAGATAATTTTCCGGCATGGAATGTTTTAAAAACTAAATATACATACAAACTTCAAATTTAATTAAATTTTTTTGAAATTTGCATAGGTGAAGATTGCGCACAAGAAAATTGGCCTTACGAGAATATTGATAAGAGAAAAATGCTTCACGAGAATATCGATATGAGAAGAAATGACACGAGAAAATATTAGGTGTTACCCTATTTTTAGGCTAAAAATTAATTATTAGTGAAATCTACTTGGTCATTATATATAATTTTCCTCTCTAGTTTCTGTGTAAAAGTTTTGAATTGTCAATGCTTGTTCCAAGGCTTATCTCCTTCATATGCTTAGCTAACCCTGAGTTTGGTAATAATCCAAAAATGCAATATGGCGGCCTATTGAAGGAATGAGGAATTCGCCCCATTCTCAAACTCACGCTTAGAATTAGTCAAGAACACCGTGCATATCAAAAGATTATATTGTCATTAATTGAAGCGACCAAATTTAAAAAGTTTAAAATCTTATTGCCTAATGTCGAGTTCGATTGAGAAACCTAGGTCGGAACTGGAATCAGAGGTTCCAACCCCGTTCAATCGAACGAAACAGAATCCAGAGCCAGTTGTGTGTGTAAATTAAGCCTGAAATACAATGAATACGACACGACTTTGTCGTCGACTTTTGTCGTCGTAATTTGTCGAGAACCAAATACAATGAGAACGACGATGTCGTTGTCATTTTTCAACAGCTGAGGAAAGGTGCAGTAAGGAAATATGTCCAGGCAGAAATTAATTTCAGTATTAAAAGTGAATTTATTTGCTTTTAAAGTTTTCTGGTGTATTAACACTTCATAAAATTAATTTTCTTTCCTACTTCTTTATCTCAGACAAATGTCAAACTCAAATGTCGCATACGACAAAGACAAAATTCGGTTTTTGACCAAACTTTTCTCGCCGACTTTGTCGTGTCGTCACATTTGCTATGACCTAATGTCGTCACATGTATTCAAAATCTAATTTGTCGACGACAATGTCGTGTCGTATTCATTGTATTTCGGGCTTTATTGTAAAGTATTTGCCAATCAGCTGATCACGTTTATATTATGAATTATTCTTTGAGAAAGTTTTGTTGGGTAAAAACGTGGATTGCTAAAAAAAACGATCGAAATTTCATTACTTGAGGAAGATTCCATATAAAAATCTATTACTTCTTCCATTTTTATTATTGAGCCACTGAGCCAAAAAACCCGAAAATCACAGCATTGACATCTACCTTTTTTGTGTGCGTGCAATCCGAGAAAATAAAAAGTTCGAACCTAACGACTTTAGAGTTGGAACTAGTTAGGAACGAGTTCCGACCTAAATGAACAATCGAACGAATTTCTACCTTTTGACAGCAGTTAGGTTGGAACTGTGCCGAACACTTTCTTCAATCGAACTCGACATAAGTCTGCTGTGAATTTATAAATCGTGCAAATTATTGAAAATATTGATAACAAAATTGTCGATCTGTACCCGTCCAAATACAAAATATGTCATCTGTAAGAAAGAATTTTTTTCCCTGTATAACAAAAATTTATACATCCAAGTAATCCTGCTACTTGTTGTACTGAAATTCAAATTCCAAAAAGAAATTATCCAAGTAGCAGAATTGCTAGGAGTAGGCGTTGATTGTTTTGTTTTTTTCATTTTTGTCAGTCTTAGGAAAATATTTCATAGTGAAAGGTCGTATGAGTTGGTGTGATACATTTGTTAAAAATTAGAGGAAAAAAACAGTGTTAGTAATAATCTGTGTGAGGAGCATAACCTGAAGAAAACTATAAACTTCTTCAAGAGAAAGAAGATTGAGAAGAAAAGCAAATTTAAGTGAGTTTATCTCACTGGATAATGTAGATTATAGACTTTTAAATATTTGCTTTCCTATTACTTTTGGTTGCCATAAATATTACCTGTTGTGCATGATTTTGTTAATAATGCTTTGGTATTAATGTTGATAATATGACTAGAGAGTATTAGTATGAATCCATTCAGTGAAGTTGGGGCATCCGGGTTGTGCGTCTCCACCTGGAATGTCCGTCCGGATAGTTTATCCTGGGAACGGTAATTATATGATATTGGAGGTTTGTGTGTTTTCCACCTCATTTTGTTTTTGGGGAATCCGGGTTGTGCGTCTCCACCTGGAATGTTCGGATAATGTGGATTATCCTGGGAACGGTGATTGTATTTTGGTGCATGTCTTGTGCGTCCTCCCCTAACATGCCCTTCGCTGAACGGCATCGCTTTAGATTTCAATGAATAAAGCTAAATGTATTTAAAAAAAAGTAACATCTGCACTTTTGATGAAGATATAGTTATTATATTAAATTTGTTCTTTTGTGTAGTAAATTCTATAACTTGCATTAGCTCACGTGTGCTTTCTTATTTTTCGCATATATAGATGTCATCATTGAAGAAACGGTTTGTCTTGCTTGTTGATGTTCAGCATCCTATCCTACCATCCCCGCAACTAAACCCTCAAGATTGATATACATATAACATTGGTCGCCTGCAATAATGTTGGTCGTAGCACTTAGCAAGAATAATGCATTCTTATGTGTCCTCTAATACTTACTATTTTTCATTGTAATTATCATATCATTTGTGACCGTTCATATTGTATTTGTGTTCTATTATTCGGTCAATTGTAAAGTTACGGCCTTTTGAATATTATTAATAATCATTATCAACCAGTTTGTTTGGAGTCTATATTATTATTCATTTTTGTTTTCCCTTTATCTTACACATCTACATATCGAAACCAAAGAAAGACGTCTTTCAAAAGACTGTTGTTGAGATTGAAAAGATGATTTTCAAGTTAATTCATAAAGAACTCAGCGCAGAATGAGGAAAATACTGTGGCAATGGGACACCATCCCGCTGTATATAAAATCCATCATTGAAACGAATGTAATTTTTATCCAAACAAAAATTAACAAGATTTATTAGTTCCAGTGACATACCTGGACTATCAATTTTATTTTTTATTTCATAATATAAATAGATGAAGTGTTTCCGAACAAAAATTGCGTATCGAATTTTTTAAAATATATTTCTATTAATAATTGACGTAATTAAATGCTTTTATGGACTTTACGTAAAATGTCTACGTGATAAATAGATTTTTATCCACTGTCCAGAAATTGTTTCAAATTTTAAAGTTGACAATCAATTTGCAATTTGTTGTCCATGTATTTTATAACGTCAGTACCACAAATTAAGATTTGTTTAAAATTTCATAAAAGTAGCCCAGTATAGCTATGTCTTTCCTTCTTTCTTCAAAAAACAGCGATTAGAAAAACTAATACCCTTACTCCCAACCATGTAACAACCTGGACGGCCCCTTTCGCTATTTTGCCTTCCAATATGGATGCTGGTTCTCCCCGGAGAGAAAAGCGCCGACTAATTCGGAACATTTACTATTTTAATCACACTTCGGAAAAAATTATATAAAAAATATACAGCCGCTACAGCAGGATATACGTCCTCACTCACAAATGGATCACGACTCTCCCAGTTTAGCTTTCGGTGATAGCTTCAGCTTGCAAATTTTATCGACCAACTCACCCAATTTTTTTATATCAAATTTTGATTTGAAATTAATTAAATTAGGCAAAATTTGACTAAGCTTACTACACAACAACTAGATGGGAGAATTGTATGATGGAGAAATTGGTCTCAAAGGTATACTTGGTTTGTGTAATTTTAGCAAGCCCTTATATTCGAGCAGACGGCAAATTATTTTTAATAAGAACTTTCTTGTTATATTTCATAGTGGCATTGTCTATAATTTGCTCTACATTGATTGAATCTAAAGTGTCTAACATTTTTTTACATATACTAAACTTCTTTGTTTAAAACCATGATCGATTTACCTTTTTCGGCTTGGTAATGTATTAAATTATTGCCGTCTCCCTAATTTTCCCAATTATTCTATCGTCATACCTAGAGTTAGTCCTACAATCATAACCTTAAATAAAATTTGCACATGCAGCTTATGTGTGTACATCATCACCGTCTAAGATGGCATCCAATTGCAGCATGTCCGATGGTTTTGCTTTTAACTTGGAAATAAAATTCAAGGTATTATTTGGCAATGCCTATTAACCTCTTGAAAAAATGGCTGGAGTCAAATTCACCAGTCTTGGATAATATTCTGAAATTGCATTTTCACTGGGCCTCGAATTTGTTTTTAAATTTATTAAGCTTTGGTTAAGTTAGTTTTGAAATTGTTCATGCTCTACACTTGAATTTATTGTGAGTTTTTTCATATAAAGGACCAAATTCAATTGGATGTAAATGAATCTTTAATTCAGAATGAATTAATTTTAGATACATGCTAAAGTTATCACGTACCGAGTAATCATATGAGATTTAATTATTTAACCAAAACCATTCTGCTTTGTATAAAGCACTCAGATTTTGCACATGAGATTTACACATTTTAGAAATATTTTTAGCTTTTTGCACTTAGTATTAATTCAAATATGATTTGAAGTGAGTTTAAATGATGTTATGAGTCGCTAGTAGAGCAGAACGAGTTCAATTATTTTAACATTTTATATTAAATTTCAATTTTGAATTAATGAAAATGTGACTCTATCACAAAACGTGTCAGCGAATTCTTAAAAATAAAACAAGTAACATTGTGGAAAACATTAATTGTTTGATAAGATTTGAGTTTATATGTATGTTTGCAAAAAAGTTTGGTAGAACGTAGTCAGGCATTATATATACGTAGAGTATAGTAGTATCAAAAAGTTTTCTTTAAAACAATTTTAGGCGGAATTAAAAACATTAATTTGATTAGAAAGCTCGTATACATCCGATAAATCAAAGCACGTAAGACATTCTTCAAAAAATATCTCCAAATTATCAGTAACTAAAGAAATAGGACATTTAGCTACATTTCTAATTTCTATCAATCGATTTGCGAATATGTTTTCATTTTGGTGTAACTGGTTTGGATTCCTTGGGATTTTCGCAACATTATAACTGTGTAACAAGGGTGGATCAACGGCAAACGCCGTTGTTCTTGTTTATGGCTGCTGTCGACCTACCCTTCGCCCTTCCGAAGACCACCACCGGCCACCGGAAAGGGCCTGGCAGCAGCTTTCTTTCTTTTATATATTCTTTTCCTTTCTTTTATATGTATATTCTGCTTTAGGCCAAGCATATTTAACTATATTCAAATATTTAGGGATTATGGATAAAAGTTTTCTTTTTAGTTTTTTTATATTATTTCGTGCATTGAGGTTTACTTCGTGATTTTCCAAAAATAAACCTGCAGTTTTTTTGGGAATTGTAAATATTTGGTGGAATATGTGGACAGTGCCCAGACCAGGAATCCAATAATAAAACACTTCGATTTCCAGTAAATGGTAAATATACATTTGCAAACCAGTCTTTAAAAATTTCGATTGTCAACTTTCCTGAACTCGATGCTACTCCTTTCATGTTTGCTATTTGGATTAACTTTTGCTGAAGTATTAGATCGATTCCAGATTCTTGTAACAGTTTTCTTGTTGCTGATATGCCGGGCAGAATACATGCGTTGTTGCAAAAGCAGATAGCGCAGTTGCAGGTACTTCTTCAGATCCTCGAGTAGTTAAAGTTCGATTGGTATGCAGTTCTAAATTGAGCCACTTTCGTCTGCGTTATAAATATTGAAAGAATATTTTAACATTAGGATTAATATTATTCACAAATGCCAAAGCTATTTTGTCAGAATCTGTGTCATATGATCGGCTAACAAAATTTACGTGATACAATGTTATGTCTCGTTTTAAAATCGGATATCCATTTACGAGCTACGTCAACCTCCTTTATTTCTAATGCCCATTTTTTCCAAGAATTTATTGAAAACATACGTGCAAATTTCCAGTAGCTTTTCTCTTTGCGAACCCCCCGTCCCATCAGTCTAATTGAGAAATTGATTTAACTTTTCTAAATTTACTTTGCACACTTCCGGATGATAGTAGCCTCAACGTTTCACTTCGCCCGTAAGCATCTGCTCGTTATTGTGATCCAAATCAATTACACTCGCAATCTCGCATCTTCTAAATCTTCCTGTAATTCCCCTGGAAAAAGTGCTTCGGCTTTGAAAGTCATATCGTTAACAGGTCTTGTTATAATTTCCTGTATTATGCCAAATAATTCGCTTTCTCTGATATTAGAAGGTCTTAATGGTTCATCACTCCCGTTAAATTATGATTGTCGGGTCTTATATTTTCCATTTTAAAATGGAACTTTACAATTATGCCTTTTGCAATGAAGATATAATTATTTGAAATACTATAATTTACCAGTAAATGTTTGGCTTTTTATAGTATAACTTATCAAAATATTAACAACAAAGTTAATTATTTTTAGGTCCAAGTATCGCTTTTTAAAATGTAAAACCACACGACATAAATAAAAATTTGATAACAATATTTGCCACGATATTAACTTACCTTGGCATAAAAATAGATAAATCTGATATTCTTTAATTGTAGGCTTGCGAACTCGTATTTGCGGTAATAAAAATTCTGATAACTTTTCAATTAGTTAATTGTTACTTTCATTGAATTAATAATATAGTAGGTATATAAAAAAGGTAGAATAAATTGTATTAGCAAAGCATGGTGTTTGATTAGCCTCCAATGTGATATAAAAGTTATTACAAATAATACAAAAATTACATTTGCTCAATTCTAATTAATTTGAGAAAATACAATATAAAATAAAGTCTCTTATATACATATATGCAAAAGATTTAGAAAACCTGCAAAAGATTTAGAAAACCTATAGTTTTCCGGGTGAATATACTTTAGAAATGGATATTTGCTCTTTGCACATTATAAGATATTCATCACATTATGTATAACAATTGCACCTGTACTGTAGATGCGACTAAACATTTGAATTTATTTTGGTATGGATATGAGAAATTAATATATTCCTATTGGACATCAAATTAAAGAGCAAACTTCCTTTAGTGTAAATCTTTCAAAAAAAGTGTATGTCGGTGTATCTTTTTGGCAGGAAATTTACTAAAATTCGAAACAAATGTAAGAACTTAATGATTTTTCCGAATCTAAAGTTCCATAAAACTTTAAGGAAAGGGGGTTAGAGGAATAATTGAAAACTATGTAAGAAGAAGAAAACTTTCCCCATCACTAAAATTTCAAACCATTACAAAAGAATGAGTATTAATGAGATTAGGTACATTGAGTTTAGTGAAAGCATTCAAGATGTTATGAATGCTCTACACATAATTTTCCTAATTTGCTCCAAAGGAGATGTCCATTTTATATGAAAGCCTAATACGTGAGATATTGATATCTAAATACGCACATTTTGCCCGTTTTTCGAGTTTTGAGGCCCCCTCCCCGCCGAACGGAGAATTTCCGCCACTTTTCAAAACGGATTATTAAATGCCTCCTGTAAAACTATGATTCTGCAAGGTTTCATCAAAATCGGCGTCGTCAGGTTGGGAACCTTCTCTTGTAAATATACAGTGACAATATTAAACTGGAAAACTTTAGAAATATTTATTTCCGTAATGATAGAGAATTGAGCTTAAACGTATTGGTTTACTTTCCTTGCCAGTAGGAACAGTAGTATTCCTCAATAATGGTGAACATAAAGTGCTCATTTTATTATTTTCAGGTATCTAAGAAATCAATACTAGAAAATAATGTAAACCAGAGATGATTACGGGAGTAAATTTTTTAAATGCTTTCAATTTTATTTCTGTCGTCATTTCACGGTTGAAAACCAGCTTTTAATACATTTGCGATTAGAAATAATCTTTATATTAGAACAAATTTCAAGATTTTTTTTATTAATTTATAATTCATTACTAGGTTTCGATGCAAGTTTTAATTCCTTTTGGATTACTTTCCAATTTTCACTCATAATTTAATTCTGTTCGGTATTACAATCTAATCCAAGAATATTAAAAAAATCAGTTTATTTCTATTAGATTAGAAATTAGTACCACTTGGATTAAAATAGGAGTAATATGTTTGTTTTATGAAATTATCTGTTGGATTTTTAAAAAGCATGAAATGTGACTGTTTAACGTAAGTTAAATTACTGGAAAGGAAAATTAAGGTTTTACTGGGAAAAGTGATAATGGTAATGTGGTAAAATAGTAATATACAGGATGTCCCAAAAAATAGTGATAATTGGAAGCCTGGAGGTAGAGCGTCCCTCGGGGAACCCAAATCACCCCTATGTATGTTCTTCCATTTTTCTTAGTTTTCGAGTTATTACAAATTTTCGATATTTTTCGCTAATTGCGTTTTGTAAGGGATTTTTGGTCATAGCTGTCGAAGTAAGTGGGATAGGCACTTGAATTGAATGCTTGTCTGTTTCTTTTGATCTACTCGCCAAATCTGTCAAATTACTGAATTTTTTCGGAAATTCTTCGTTTGGGAGGGAGAGGGGAATTTCTATATTCAGACACTAGTTTCACTGAACACCCTGTAACTTTTTTACCGAGAGCCGCATTACCAATATTTAAACGCCATTCCACAGAGAACCCTTTACATGTTCCAACGAGTTTACAAACACCTCTCTGCCCCTCTCTGACCGGGACCTATAAATCCTTAAAATTCAAAAATTGGTCAAATTTCAATTTGGGATTTTTCCCACCAAAATGCCCCATTAACCTAACATTTTTACTGATCATTTGAATTGCTCTAAACTTCCGCTTTATTTTGGTATATAACTTGTGTGCAGTTATTTCGTAGCCTACATGGTTAAAAATTTTGGCGTAAATTTTAATATTTTTGGTATTGTATATATGACTACACCAGAAAAATATTAAAAGCTAATCCTTGGCATATATTAAAATGAAATACTTCTAGCCTTAAACTTTAATACCAATGATGAG
>QYTT01094398.1:0-19092 GCA_006980735.1 Dasypogon diadema
ATAATAATATTCAGTGAGTACTCGGGAAGATATCCGACCACCACGACAGTGAATCGCGCCAAAAAGGGCCACTTTAGTCGCTAGTTACACGTTAGATTCCGATTGTCACTACCGGTCAGTAATTGTGAGGTGAGATGAGGTGTCGTTCCTAGGTTGGAAATAATTCGCGGCGCAATAGTAGTGCTAAATGATTTCGGGTGTATCTGTATCCATCCCACCAGTAGAGGAGCAACTCATTCCATCAGAACAGCAGCAGGTAATTAACTGAGGGATGATGGTACTATGGGAGTCCGGGAGTGCTGGGCATCCTCTTGATATGATGCACGAATCGATTGGTGTACACACCGTGATCAAATTATTATCTGATTTGCAGTGAAATATGATTTGCAATAATACTAAAATTCGATTTGGACGTGGTTTGTGCGATGTCTGTCATGTGACATCCCATCTGCCCTTACGTTCTACAGTGTGACAAGTAAATGATGCCTATGGCTTCGCAAAATTGTTTATTTATGAAAGAGATTCGGAAAGGAGGTGGTGTTTGGTGTAGCACAATCAAACTTTAACGTTGCTCTCGTATTCTGCTGTGTGGGAAAGGCATCCAAACATGTTTCCATGTATAGTCCGCCCTGAATAGCACATTGAGAGACATTATTTCGTTTTGTAAGGTAAACGGTAAATGGTATATATTCAAAGGCTCTTGACATGGTGGAGTGGTCAATGCATGCTCGAATAAATTCGCGAATTTACGTGGATGGTTTTTGGTGTTGTTTACCATTAAAAGGTGGTTAGAGATTATATTATATAAGTACGACACTCAAGCTCAACTCATTAGTGAATTGGATTCGTTAGAAGATTTTTGCAGATTACATTTACTTCTTGTATTTATTAACACCAAAACGGCTTCCTAAATTTCTTGTTTTTCTACACTTACATCTCTTCTGGGAATCAAACTTTTGAACCTTTAACATCAGTAGGTTAAGTAACCAACCATTTCTTTTTCTAGAATCGAAAATGTGAGAAAAACTAGTATAAATTTTATAAAAAATTTACACACCAGATTTATCTGGGGTATTTCTCGTAAAAATGACCTGTTTTCTCGGTATTTTGATAATAATTTTTTATTAGTAACTAAACAGTTAACACGTATCTTAAATAACTGAAAAAACACAACTCAACTTATCGTGCATAGATATAATTAGGGGCATCGTAGAGGAGCTTGTGTACGTCGAAAATAACTGATAGGAGCCACTCTGTCTTAGACATTACTTGATAAAGAATTGCAAATAAATTTAAATGTAAATTTAAATAAAGATTAATTTTGAATTTATTTGCAAAACGCAGGTAACAACTGCAATGTCTGTAGGTATTTGTACGATTATCTTTTACTAGGTGCGATTGTTTATATTAAAACAATCACTGGCTCAATCGCTCCATTAAGGGCCTTAGTCTTACTTTTCGGTACCTTCATAAATGTTGTGACAGAATCAGGATAAAAGTGTAAATATATAGAATAATTATGAACCAATAATAGAATCCTGTAGCAGAATAAATTTATGTTCATGGATATTAACTATTTAAAATTTATTGACTAAATATTGAAGCCATTCCAAAACCGAACTAATTGATGGGCCATAGCTCTATAATTTTGAAGTTAATATTGAAATTCTGTAGCTGTAAATGTTATATATATGTAATAGTCTCATTAGACACTTTATAGTATTCTTAGAGGCTATCAAAGTAGTGGAGCATAAGGCGAATGAATATTCACCACACGACGAAAATGGACGGGTCGAACTGGTTGACAATATGCAAGCTCTACCATGATTCTCAAACAAAAACCCGAATATATTAGTAATCATGAAATATGCGCCTATGGCGCGCTCCACTGAAATTGTAACATTTTTTTTTTTATAAAATTTTTATATTTCAATAATTTTGCTGCACGCTCAAGCCTGCATATTGTCAACCATTTCGATCCGTCCATTTACATAATCGTCCATAAGAGTTTTTCAAATCCCTGAGGAATAAATGGACAAATGGAGATAGGAAGGTACTCCATTAAACCGTGGCATTTCTCAAGACTGGGTATAATTTTCGAAGACTTCCAGATAGAAGAAATCGAAGATCTTAAAATTATCACTCTTGTTACCCTAAACAATAAAAAAGGGAGACTATTTTTGCACCAATTAAAAATATATTTCAGAAATATGATTCATTTGCATTTGCATGTCCTTCAGAGCAGCTAACACCCATGGACAAACAAAGACGGTATTAAAATGTTATTGTTATGGATGGTATCCATCTATCTATTAAATCTTATCCTGGAAACACAAAAACTCCCCCAAATTAACATTCCTAACATCCTAATTTCAAATTTTTCACATAAGTTCTTAGCTAAACAATGTCAAATCATCTCTCTACGTTTCACAGCCGGAAGGAATTCGTACTTAAATCATGATTTCTGTCCACTTGGGTGGTTTCAGTGATTTCAACGTTTCCCATCTATCATCACCAAATCTCTTGATACTCTGCTGGCAATGTGGGATTGTTTACCGAAAAGTGATTGCATGATTGTATCGTCCCATTTGTACCAAGTGAAATTTTTATTTGCCGTAGGAGGAAGAAAATCAACTGGAGCTTGTTTTTCTCCTGTTTGACACCTTCATTTATTCCACAATCTCCAGAAGGCGCTTCGCATGTATATTTAATATACAAATTCGTTCACTGGGAGCTCATCTCTGAAAATTTGTATTCATTTTCTTTACGTCTGAATTCTGGATCAGTAACCAAGTGGTAAATAAAAGTTCCTTCAGGGCGGGTCCTATTTTCAAGTCTGTTGTTTTGCTGGAGCAGGAAGAGATGTGGGACGGTTTCACTGGGCTTATCATTTTATCAATTACATATCATTGCACTGGTTTCAATAGAAGCTAAATAGATTCATTATGATTGCCAGTGAAAAGTTTGTCCATGGAAATGGATAGCTACCAACAAAATTCAATAGTCTGTGAACTTATTTTGGAGATGCAAAATATTCTAATTCTACACGCAAAAGCATTGCCCCAAGTGAGAACGCTACTGCTAAAAGTCGAGGTTATGCATCCAAAATAACTAGTGACATACGAGACAAGTGTATTGTGTGGTTCACCATTATTTGTATGCCTGTAAATGCAAAACAATCTGCCTTCAGCAAACTTGTATCTTTTGCATGGACATAAGAAATGAAAAAAGCAACAGCCCGTGTACTATGCATGTTGACGAGTGGGTGGTTAAGTGATGACTTGTTCCCATTACGACAAAATTCAACCAGCGGAAAATGAGGACAATTTCTGACTGCTCTATTAGCTGCATAACTACAATATTTTATTAAAAGATTAATGATATTAAGATGGTGGCTGGCTGCACTCATAATTGGCTGTATCATTGTGGGTTGAGATTGGTTAATTCTTTAAGCTGATCATTTCAAGACTTGCAAACTCCAACCGTTCATTTCGAAGAAGTGTTGTATGGAGGATTTTAGTTTCTTTCGTAAAGAGGCCTTGAGCCCAGAAATAATAATACCGACCGAAGTGTTTTCGGATCCTTCTGAATTTTGCATCAATTACTGGAAATTTTTATAAAACTACCTTTTTGTTACTTTTGCTAGATCTGCCTGTAAGCGTACAAAACACATTCGAATTATTAAAACCGTATAACTATATTTATATATAGTTTAATTAGTTAGTTTTAGGTTCATGGACAGCTGTGTGTGATTATTTATAGGGTTCCTTGTGTTTTTTCTATTTTTACTAGTTTCGCCACTTTTAAGATTGTTCTGTGATGAATTGAAATAAAATTAACTAAAAGAGGGAATCTACTGTGTCAATACATATATAAAATTTTGAGAGGAAACAAACACAATAAGAAAACGAACTAACTGTCATTGCAACTATAGGTCAGCATCATATTAGGAAATCAAGCCATTGATGACCACGATAATGAAAAATTTCGTCAAAGAATAATACAAGTTGTTAGCATCAATGACATGGTAATGTGAAGGGTAATGTAACACAGAATTTGATGATGGGATAATACAGAATGTAACTTACCAGAGAAATTTGTGTTTTCTTGTTTATTTGTTTTAGATTAGCTTTAAGATACTAATCAAAAAAAAAGAAACAAAGTAGAATGACAATACATATTGAATACCTAAATTTAATCTTACTTTTACCCTCACATTTTCTTCAGTTAATCAATGCATGTATAGTGAACTATAGAATAATTCATGAATTTCCAATGTCATCTCTAATGGTAATGTACATATGTATGTTTCCTACTATAGTATACCGCTAGCACGGTATATCTCGACTTTAACACTGCAACTAGATATCTAGTTGTAGTATTAAGGTGACAATCTAAAATTCCTATCATATTTATGTTGCCATTCATTTACTATATTTAAAACTCTTTAAGTGAAATAGTATCGACAAGTATTAAAGCTTTTCTAGTTCATTAGAATTTTCAGGATTTGCTTCAACTGAATTCAGGACGTATAAAAACGATTTGTTACACTAATTCATTAGTTAATTTGGTGCTTATACCACACAAACTTTCAAATCGGACTAATTTGTAAGGTAATTAAATCTTCACAAAACCAGCTTTTATTGAATACAAAACCCCTTACTTATATCTAAAAGTTACCATCGTCTTACCAAGTTCCAACTTGTTTCTGTACTTTAAATTGATTTGCTTAAACTCACACCGAGCTGTGATATCTATTGCGTTTCATTTCAAAACATTTAAGTTTACCAACAACATGCAGTCAGAGTGTAGAGATGAAGTCTCTAACTATGATCATCCTACATGCAAATAATGCACATGAAAATAACATGGAGAACAGGGCATGTAATTAGAGCACTGGCAACTCGATGAAGAAGCTCCTATCATACAAATGAAGCATACTACCCTGTGTAAACATTTTCAATAGGAGGATAGCATCCTAAATCCTTTGTGTAGAAGTTCCATTCTTTTTGGATGAGATACAATAACACTGAACACCGAGATTAAATTTTGTCGTGTGCAGAGATTCACATTGCAGAAATTTATAAAAGTTTTTACTTGTGCAAAAAAAAAATTAAATTCAGTTATCGAAAGGCATGTGAGCAGGTAGTTACGTTTGTGCTCAAAATGTAATTCGATTATGTCGGCAATAGGCCATTTCACTTTATCGAATGTTAAGCTTCCCTTTTTTCTAAACAACAAACAAAAGTAGGGTCATCTCTGAAATACGCAGGGTTTTTAAATATTAAAAATGATCTGTTCTTATTATGGGCTTACTTTTAATTTTTGTAAGTAAATATGAGATTAATACATAATTAACGAAGTGAACATGTTAGCAACATCTGTTTTATATCACAAATCTTTTTGTTGAATGAAATACCATATCTGGGGCTTACGACTCCTCCCCCCTCATCCAGAGGATTTCCTCGTGAAACACGTGTATAGTTCTGTTGAAAGATTTGACATTATTTTTGTATTGTAAATGCGTTTGGCTTACAAAAGAAATTTGTATCCTTTTCTATTTAAAAAAGGGAATGGTAACATTTTCGACGGTTTTTCCCAATTCAAATAAAAATAAATGCAGTGAACAGCTAAAAAGCAACAGGCCCAGCCCGAAGTAATGTGGCAAACCGGAGGGAGAAATTTTAATCGATAGTCTGAGTTGGAAGTCTGGCACCTTGTTCGTAAATTGGAGTTACCCTCCCTCCTAAAAAAAAATTAAATCATTAAACATCAAATTTTTTGTTGAAATCGACAAACAGGGAAGATTGTAGGCATTTAAATGAAAAACTTTTTGGTGTGACCAAAATGCATTTTTCTCATGGTCTTGGTTGTTGCAATACAATCTTTGAGTAAACTAACTTGAGGGAGAGCATTTCTGAATTAACTGAATATAGTAATGATCACAGTGTAGAGCCCTGAGGAATGTCGCAACCGATGACCAAGAGATTTGAGAATGAAGTCCTTACTCTTACTAACGGATGCCTATTTTAAAAAAAACCATGGCCATTTGATCAAAATGTTAGCAGTTACAAGTAGATCGAATCGAATACAGTCAAATGCTTTTCGAAAAATCATATATGGTTAATATATTGATATGGACCTGATCAAATAGTTCGTAGATCTCAGTAATGAGCAGTAAGCAGTACGTTTTGGTAACTTTGAATCCAGATTGAGATTCAATCAAGAAATTCTTGCCTTCCACGTATAACTGACTTCGTAGTAGTACATCTGCAGTAAACAGACTAATTTAAAACGACCTCATTAAAGAAATTGTAAATAGGGGTTTTTGAAGATATTGAACGCATTCATAAAATTCTTCGAAATTTTATTTAATATTTTTCCAATGAAGTCATTATGAAGATCAACTGCCTGGGGTGCTATTCAAATATTTCCTTCTCAGTTCAGTACTTAACGTAAAATCTCCTTAGCTATAGGCTATTAATATTCCCGTTTAGGGGTGTCTGCTCCTCGCTGATGGAGCATAAATATATCCTTCAACTACGCCCTAATAAACTCACAAGATAGTCAACTGTAAACGGCTTGCGAACCCGAAGTAATCTGCACCGTTTTGGAACACATCAAAAATATTGTTAGTAGGGGAAAAGTTTTCCAGGCTCTTTTCACCTACAGCTACAACCCAAGCAAACAGCAAAGTTTGAGGTATTTGGGCTTTCAATGGCATGATTCCTTCCGGCACTGATACAAGTAGTCACTAGGAGATTTCAGGCGATGACATCGATAAAACTCTGTGACTTTTATCGAAGTTTCCAGTTTTTACTTGCTTTTGGAACCGTATGACCTAAGCAAAAAGGTATTTTCACTTTAAATTAAACTTTTTCGCCCTCACTTGTTTTGCAAGTGGCAAGTTTTGAGTGGGGCTTCTGATGTGTTAAATTCAAATTGGGGAATTTTAATCACGGCTTTTGAACTTGAGGTAATTTTAAAGTGAGTACTCACCATGTGTTTGCTTACCTCTAGTCCTGACGTAATTTAACTTTGCCGCATTATGCGCTTAAAGGAAGCAAACTATTGAAATGTGAGTTCCATTTGCTAGGAGAACTATTTAGAATTAATTGTATAGCGAGAATAAATAGGCAAAAACCCGTCCTGTCTTCTCAGGTAAGGACATTACAAGGCTTGTGGCCTACCCATGGCTGAACATCAGTGAATGTATCTGCCTGACAGGAGTTTAGAAAGATGAAAGAATTCCTAAGAAAACAGGATTCATGAGTGTGGAATGTATGTTTGGGGCAATTAGGGAAAATAGGCAAGGAATGAGGAATGAAGGATGCGTACCTTATTTCCTAGAAAAACTCTTGTAGCAGGTACAGTGCGAGGTGTGGATGAAACAACTCTTGACAAGCATGAGCCATTCACTGTTGGGCACAGCCGCGGGTTGACGCAAATTTTAAAATCGGTAAAATCTCAGTGAATGTTATAGTGGAAAATTTGTGAAATATTATAATTGTACATAAAGAATTAAGGCCCACCCCACGCTATTCATTTTTCACGTGGAAATTTAACTCGAAACTTCTTTGTTAGAACTCATGTTCGCCGATTAGACTAGCTAAAGTGTTTGCTTTTGAGAATGGCTTCAAGTTGCATCCCAATGAAACCATCATCTCGGAAAAAGGGGTTTGAATTTGCATATATATACAATCAGAGGCTAATTTCTTGATCTCTTGAGGTTTTGTTATCATTTTTTGAAGATAGAATAGCCTGATTCACTTTTAATAATGTTCCAAAACTTTCACGTCCATATCGGAAAAGTGCAGTCATCATTTTTGAGCTTCTACTTACAAAATAATTCTATAGCATATTGAAAAGGAGGAGAGAGAAGGTTGTGCTACCTTAAGTTTTGTCTCCATTCAACGAAATCTTTTCATATACACCTACACTTGAAGCTATTATAAAGGTGTTAGTTCACAAGGAGAAAATTTATTTTGCCTATCACTGATCTAAAAATTTTAACTTAGGACAAGATCATTACAAAAGAGTGATAAAAAATTCGCTCCTTGATAAAGTTCTTCTCATGACGAACACAAACATTTAACACGTTGAGTGCCACAATTAGCATAAAAGCTTTCGTGAGAGAACTATGCGTTAAAATCCATTAGTCTAGAGAGAGCTTTTAAATGGAAGTCAGCCGTGACACAGCACGCAACGTGTTAGGGGCTACAAATTTTTGAATCGTTTCCAAATTCTGCTATATACCCTTACCATAGAGAAATCTTTAAATAGAGATTCACTTCCATACATAGAAGCACCTATGCCATAGAAAAATTATCACATAGAGGTGGAAGTTCAGAACATTCCGTTGCAGCGAACTTTCAAAGCTCGCTAAGATAACAGTGGTCGAGGTAAGAAGAGAAGAGTGTTGAATCAAAATGAGTAATGAAATTCTTGAATACAAAGTATTAGGCCTATATTAGCTACACCCGAAGTAAAAAAGCTTTCTGAACATGTATGAAAGTGGATCTCTTGGTAATGATTTCTCTACGTCCTTAAGCCTAGGATTAGGAAAGTAATGTACAGGCATGTGTACACTGGCGAAAAGAGAATCTCCACTTTCTTTTTTTTTTGATAATTTCAGGACCACCACAGATCCACAGTTACAGAATGGGCCCTTGATCCTTTTCGCTCTCTGATTTATATTTTATATTATATTAGTTTACAACAACTAACGAACGCTGTTCGTTGCTCTTTTTCTTTCGTGGGGCCGAAGTAAAAAGTTAATAAGTTTTACTGAAATAAGAGCTATGTTATTTCTAGGGACAAAATTTCATGGCTTCGGCTAGAGCACTTGTTAGGCTTTTTATTTTTATTTACCTGCTGTTATAGCTTTTTAGCTTCTACAAATATTCTGTCTATAGAGCACGAGCCTCGTAGCTCTTTTGATAAATTCAACTAAAGCTGACAGCCTTGCCTTTTTAGTTACGTTAGTGCTGTACTAAATTTAGAATTATATTACAAGCGAGAGGATCTCCATTATGTAGAAACATATTCCTAAGAACACACAGAATTTAAAAAATCTTTAAATTTGTAGCAGTCTGATTTTAACTTTAATTGGTCCATTTTAATTTTACTTTTTAGAAGAGTTCTTAGTACCTATTATAAAACAAATAAAAAATCCCACATTTTTTTCCATTATCCTTTCTAACGTATCTCCAGTCTCCTCAGGTAGATGACGCAACCCTTTGGTAACCACAGAATGTGTCGTACACACTCCAAGTACAAAAGTGTTTGCAATGAATATAGTGGTATCATAATAATTTCTATGTGGGTAGATATTATCTTTGAAAGTGTACTAACAACACATTTAATTTTCTGCAACACTGCACGGGTAATCCCCGAAAAGGGTGAAAAGGAATTTAAAATGGTGTTATGAATCTGATTTTTGGAGCATATGCTTGCCAGTGCGGAAAATTTCGAGTTACAAAGGCATTTTGCCGGGAACACCTCTCCTATAGCCGGCATCTAATAGGTATCTGAAAGTTTTGAACTGTAAGCACCCACTTGCCATTTATGAATAAAGCTTATTTTGCAGTTTTCATACTATTTCCGACCTGAAATTCTGTAAATTTTCACTGTAGTTAATTACCAAACAGTTTAGTTCTGGCACTGATTTTACTCTAATTAAAGCCTTTTATAACATGTATATTTTGGTAGTCCGCTCTGGGATATTCTGTGAATATTTTATGATTAGGTTTCCACTTTCCACTTTCTGTACAACACCCTGCCTGTATGGTTCCTTAAGTGGGAAAGGATTTAGATGGGATTTTCGGATATTTAGTTATAAATAATGAAAACGAGAGAAACACTGCAAAACTTTACATGGATTTCAACAGATGTTCTGTAAATTATTGTTCTTCTGGGACCTCTGTTTTATTCTGTTCTCATATAATGCCCTGCATGGCAGTGTCTCTAACACGATATACCATCAAGAACTTTACAAAAAGATTCTATTTTAGTTCGTAACTGGATGTATCCATTATCAATACATATCTATCAATTTCAAGTTTTTTCTACTGGATATCTTTTGCAAGCTTTGCTGTAACAAAACTTTTTGAACAAAAATTTGCATATTCATCTCAAGATCGTATTAACGAGTGATGGCTCTTTTTGGGGCAGATATTTTTACATCTGTTGAATTACGGACGTAGATAACTATGTACTCCAGACTCCAGGATTGTCCTTGTGTAATTTGAAATCAACAAAATTTCAAACTTATCACGGTGTCAGATATATGGATACTTTGATTTCTGTATTTCATTCTGAAAATGTAACTTTATTATTCTCTGCTTTCATTATCTGCAATTTGGGCCACCAATGCAATACCAACTGTGCACATTTCATGGGTGTTAAGTAAGCACAAAACCTTTTCAGGTATGTCACTGGGATTTCAAAAGGGCTTTTGAAATACTCAAAGGATGCTTACCGACTCGATGAAATCTAAGCTGAATGGGTGTTCCATTGAAGGGATTACAAGCACATCTTTAATGCTCGCTGGATTAATGAAAAGCACAGTTGCAATTCACAAATTTCAAATAAATAACACCTATTGTCTGTTTTAGAATACACAGATAATCGGTGGCTTAATCGATGATAGTCATGAAGAAACTTATGCACTTCTTGAAAAGTGTTACAGTTGAATAGAACACCCCGCAAAAGTTTGTAAAGGTTTTTGTCTTTCCGCAAAATCAAACTCTATTGTTAATAGACGCCACGCCGCGACGCACCGATAGAGTTCCACTTTCCTGATAATTGCAGTAGGATGAACTATACGAATCTGTCTATTCTGGGCATGCTGATCGTTGTTGTGTGTCTTACTAATAATAAAATTAGTTATAATTAATAATAATTACAGAAAGTAAGCACTGTTTCCTTTTTTTCTAGATTTTTTAAAATGGGCCAGAATAAAGCAGAACACGAAAACGAGATTCCATTGAAAAATATGGCGAGAATAGAGGAGGGCAGTGAACAACAGACCGACGCAGATGGAGTAGCTCTGGAGAATAGGAGACAAAAAAGGTTAAGTAAAATACCCATAAACTTGAAATGCTCGAATGCGTAGATATAAACTTAAAGATTCACGTCACAAAATGTACGCAAGAACACTACAAAACCTAATTAAGGCAATTAGACATAATTTCTGTAAGCAGAAAACTAGATTTCTTCTCATGGTCATATAAATGGAGCTAACACAAATTGACACTATCTAAGATCTCTGAATAAGTGAAAATTAAGGATGATATCAGTGATATCTTAATTATAACTCTCCTGACGTTTGTATAACAAATTTTACAACTGTCCAGTGTAGTAAAAAGTGTTATTTTTCTTTTTTTCCAATTTTCAATGTTAGACTTGTGGAACAAAATTTTAACCCACGCCAGTAGTCTGATCGGATCTGTGAATCCAGCAAAAATACGATGGGTACATATTTCGTACAATTACCGAAAAAATTCAGCTAAGAAATTCTGTAGTTTCGTATCTGCAATAAGGTCAATTTCATTTTAATGAGAATCCAGACGATTCTGAAATCAGTTTGTGTTTCAGCAGTGGGATGCATCACATCATCCTTATTAGTCATATAACTTGTCTACTTTGTTGTTGGCTTGGTTCACCTTACTCCTCTGCGGGTCGATACCCAACTGATGTTTTCTGGAAACCATTTTGTTGCCATATTTGGTTGTTTTGAATATTTAACCTGAAGTGAACTTCTAAGATTCAAAACAAGTCTCGTTAGTAAAAAAAAAACAAACAAGAAAAAAAAGTGATGACATAAACCCTCACTGATTCGACTGGAAATTCAAAATTTATAATAATAAAAAGTTTCCATACAGAATCGACCTCAATAAGACCAATTTTTTTCAAATGCTAGTTTAATGGACTGGACAGTGTCCCCTGTGAAAGCCGGTAATGGTCTTCAACTCAATCTTGTTGAGTGAGAAGCAGAAATTTCGACCCCTATTTCGAATAATTAATAAACCTCTTTGTCCGTCTGAGACGTGGATCATTATTCCGGTATTCCTCTTTAACCCTTCCTTCCCAGATACTGAGACTTTTCAGTAATTGGCTCTTTGAATAGCCGCAGAATGATTTGAGTCCGATGAAGGATAATCCTGCATCATCCTTTGCAAGCCGGTCTGCATTTTCGTTTCCTTTACAGCCTTTAAATGTTTGAAAGTTAACACAGCTCCTCCAGAAAACTGGCTACCAGAATACCCGTACGTTTGAAGACATCTTACTATGATATTCCTGGGTGGCGAATCATCCTTGGTGCAGGAGAAGTTTCGGTCTATTAGGATCAGTGTGCTTACCGCAGCTTGTCTGTACGAATTGCTACTCTCTACAATGGCAGGATCTATAAAATTCATTTCAATTAGCGGATCATCCATAATGTAAGGATCAGTTGTTCTGCCACTGCTGTGGACACGATCGGAGGCGTACCATCATCCTCAGAAACTTATCTGTTCCCATGAGTTGCGGAGAATTAACGGTTATCTGTGGCAAATACTATCACAGAAAGGTTAAATTGAAACTGGAGATCGCTCGTCTCAGGAGTGTGCATATTAATAACTAGCCTCCTCCTCCGTAATTGTGCCGAAATGTTATGAAGAATTTTATTAAAAGATTAAAAATTAGTAAAGAAAAGTGAGTCGGCCATTTCATAGTTAATGGCAAAGTTTGCTTCATATTAGAAAAAAATATTACCGTCTTTTTTTAATCATTTGAAGATAACATCTCTTAATGGAAGGTTTTTGAGCATTTAAACGAAGTTTTATCAAACCTAATTTTAATACGTGCTTTCCACCAAAGCCACGAGAACATATACAAGTTTGCAGATGAGATTTCACATCACTCTTCACTTTTCAAAAGTATTTCGACTATGTACCAACAATTCCATTATTCATCCCGTGAAATTTCTCAAAGAGTAATGCTAACAATCCAAAAGGAAATTGTACTCTTTTTCCGTACAGAACAAATAGCTTTAACTTTGCTTTGAATTTGCACACGTTACGTTTTCAATACTCGCGTGTACGATGAAAAATCTTTCATGCTCTTTACCAAATTACATTATTTCCAATTTATCCAATTTACCAGAACAAACAAATCCTCGTGCCACATCACAAATATTTACGGAGTAGTCACTCACCGAGCTGGAAAAAAAATCCTATGGAATCATCCGCAGAATAACTAAGTTTTCTTAAGGGGAATCAAATATCGAATCGAAGATAGATGTGTAGTCTGAATTCATAATAAGTGATTTCCTTTGTGACATATCCTCTTTCTGTGTAAAGTTCCGCCTGATGCCCTAGTCCTTTGATAACTAACTAGAATCTGTTGAGTGCATCCTTTTAGAAAATAACATTAAAGCCCTTCAGGGCGGAATAGTAATAGATGCACTGCATTTACATACCAACAACACTGAAAATAGAAAAGCTATAGAAGCCTGTGCCGAGTGGAAAAATGTTATTGCGCCGAAATTGTGCATCCAATTCAAAACTAAATTGAAATTAATAAAAAAATAAAAATATACACTCAAAAGCGCCCACGAAAAATTCCACCTGGCATTTTAGATGATGAAAAGAAAATATTAAAAGTTATGTCGTTGAAAAAATTGAATACTAAACCACACCTGTGGAGGCTTCATGTATTTTTTCCCATTGGTCACTTTGTGAATTGATAAACATGAAATTATCAGGAAATTCGTTTTAAGTTATATGAATTATAGCAAATTAATTCCTGTTTTATGGTCAAAATTTATAAATTCTTTGTGAATCGAAAACACATAGAATCAAGTCAACTTAATATTCGGATAGGCCCTGGGGACCCCAAACGTTATTCATGACTGCAGCAGCAATATTTAAATCAAGAGCGAGACATTTTGTCAGTATTCCTACGAATGCTAAAGCATCTATAGTTTGCTTCGATGTCGATGTGAAGAGCATCGACTTAAAGAAAGAGACTCGCAATGACTATAAAAAAACCAAGGACTTAAGATAGCATAAAAAAGATATCCTTAACTAGTTGTACAAAATAATTAACAATAATTACAAGAGTTAGCTGCTACCTTTGGAGATTATAATATACATATCTAACAATGAAGTTAAATGCGATTGATAACTTGGTAAAATTTTGACTATCGAGTTTACCAACAACTTCGGACTCATAGGTTATAATACGAATGAGAAGAGGTCTAACAAGATACAAACGAGTATTAAATAGAGTAAAATGGCTTGAACTCCGTAATGAGCGAAGTCCCTCGTATATTTTACTTATAACGGATTTAATATGGTCCTCAATTGCAAACAGACTCAGCTGTGCCGTTGAGCATAATTGGCGGGAAGCAAATTGTGTGATTGTGTCCAGTTTTCTTCTATAAATGACTAAGCAATTTGATTTTTAAGGATTTAGTCTTTTTAGGCAGACGGCACTCTTGTCTTTTGCCTAATTTTTATACGTTTTACTTGATGTATGGATAATTCTTGTCTCGTATAATTACGAAATTTGCAACCACTTATTCCTGAAAAAATGTAGGTTTCGTTGCAGTGACGGCCAATGCCTGAAAAGAAGAAAAAAAAAATGAATAGATGATACCGACTAACACTTTACAGCAGTGACCAGGAGAAGCCGAGAAGCGCGGCACCCAAACGATTACAATCGCAAATTGTATTTGATGCATGATTCCGAATTTTTTCTACTCAGTAAAGAGCACTTTTTTCCAAAGTTTCATTTCTGAACATACTTTTCAACAAAATCTCCAAATTCCAATTCCAAGCCTCAATAAGTACCGTTAATCACGTTTTGTACTAATGCCATCTCCTCCTTAAAACTGGTGGAATTCTTCATTTGCAATGTTTATGTTTGTGGAAATCTCATTTGTAATGTTTAGATTGTGATTTAGTTAGTTGTAAGTGTAAGGTTTAGTTTGGGTGCAAATTACAAGTGTAAGGTTTATGTCGATGGGTGTTTTTTTTTGTCAATTTGTACGTGCTAATTGTAAGGTTTAGGTTGGATGCATTGTAAATGACAGGCAGAAGAAGAAGATTTGTTTGGATTTTGTGGAGTTTGGAGGAACAAATCATACTCGGAAAACCAAAATTGAAATTGAACAAAAAACCGGAAAGGCGTGTAAATTCGAAAAAAAAGTGAACTCATGAAAGCAGAAAATGCAGCGAAGAGGAAGTAGAGCTGCTGCAGCCGGTTGTGTTGTGGGAGATTATGTATAAGAACGACACCGATAGCAGCAAAAGTATTAGATTTCGTGCGCCCGAGAAAAGTTTTCATTGCGGTTATGGTTATGTAAATCACCAGAAGAGAGAAAAATGTAATATTTCCACGGTTATCAGATTTATTCGAATATTTCTTTGTTTGGCAACTGGTGATTGCGACGGGAATGCCTATAAGTATGCACATACTATATATCACATGAAACTTTGTAGTGCCCTCTGCTATGCAATAGTTGCAACAGCATCAACAAAATAAATTGGTCTCATGACGAACTGAGCCTTTCTTTTTCTTTACAGAAAACTGAATTTGAAGAAAATAATCATATTTTTGATAGTCGCCCTGCTTATAGTCGCAGTGATAGCTTTAGTTGTATATTTCTTATTGCAATATTTTTCTACAGGTAAGTTTACCGTTAATATTCGGAATATTATTAATGACATTGTTTTCTTTTAGGAAATGATTCACCAGATATAAAAATCGCTGGAGTTCTCGTTCCGCCGAACGTAGAGGTTCCACCACCACCATCAGCGTCCGTCCTACATGTCTTCCAGAATGGAGCAGTTTGTTCAGACAGCGATATTTGCAGCAATATAGGAAGGTAATTTTTACTGTCTCAATGATCTACTGTGCTTCTGAGACTATCTTCTCCAAAACATATAAAAAAAGCAAACAAAACAGCAAATAAAATTCATTTTTTAAGTCAAACAAATAGCCGGACAAATTAAACAACTGAGGCAACACTTGCAAAAGTAACGGAGTTTCCTAGAAATTTTTGTGAATTCAGATCAGTCATGCTACCAAAAGGAAAAAAAAAGTTTTGAGAATTTCTAGGAAGAAGCCATTTATAAGCCCAATGAAACGACTAAAATTTCCGAAAGGATATTTGCTGAAGGATGACGAATTTTGGAAACCCGTAAAAATCTATTTAGTTAATTGTTTTAACGTTTTAATTGATTTATTTATCAATGAGAGTAAGTTTAACTTAAATGGATTGGATGAGAGGATTTAAAAAAACCTAACACCAAATTCGATAAAAAAAATACCCGGCCTACTGTAAAGCATGGAGAGGGTCTGTATGGTTTGGGGTTGCATGATGGAAGAGAACCTTGTTTCTTGTCTATATAATTTAATATAGACTTGTCTGCAAATTGCACCTGGCCGGCGGGCCAGGTAATTTGGAGACCCGCCATCTTCATCCATCTTCTGATCTTTTTCCCTGCTTGATTCCAAGATTCCACAAGCAGAAAATTGTTATACTACAAATAAATGCATAAAAGATAATCACAACAAATATCGTTAAGAATTCAGATGGAATTTTGAGTTTGAAAGACTCTGTGAGATGATTAAAGAAGCTCCATAACAAAGAGCTGAAAAGCTTCAAACGGGGTCCTAGAGAGTCCTAGAGAGTCTTCTATTTGTGGCAACTAGGCTGAAGAAATTTCTGTTCAAAGAGCAGTTTTTCATGCTGGAAGGACTCTTAGGATGCATAAGTTTTCTAAGGGACTGCTTGACGTGTTGAACCAACTGTTCTACAACTAAAAAAAATAGCATTGCAGGCGTATAAGTGTTCAGCGCAGCTATGCATTGGATTCTTTCTCATCATCGGTCACTATCATTGAAAACGATAGAACTATATAACAGTCTTCTAGACAAAAAATTGAAAGAAACGTTTACCGTCTCTATGGAATCACTGGGTCATCGGTTCTATACAATTATTCTTTTTAATAACTATAGTAAGTATTCAAAATAATGTATACATTTTTCTGTAGGGACATCTTTCATCGCGGTGGAAATGCTGTAGATTCAGCTTTGGCAACATTATTCTGCAACGGAATTGCGACAATGCAAAGCTTAGGTATTGGCGGTGGATTCATCATGAACGTCTTCATTAAAAGGGAGAACAAAGCGTACACTATTGATGCCAGGGAAGTAGCTCCACTTGCTGCCTCAGAGGATATGTTTCTAAACCGTCCAAGAGAGGCCACAATGTCAGGGCCATTAGCCATTGGAGTACCCGGAGAAGTAATGGGATACTTGGAAGCACACAAGAGATTTGCCTCAATGACTTGGAAGGAAATCATTGAACCGTCTATAAAAGTATGCCAGGATGGAATAATTTTAACCAAACACATGTCAGACTCCTTGCACACGAATACAAGAGTTAAAAATGACACACATTTAAGGTAGAAAAAAACGCCCTCCAGTAAGTAGTCAATAAGAGTTAATCATTTTTCATTTTAGAACGACATTTGTCAACGAAACCACAGGAGAATTTTATCCAATCGGGACGCGAGTTTATCCCGCCCGGGAACTTTGTGAAACCTACAGACTTTTAACTGTGAATGGAGCTATGGACTTTTATAATGGAACACTTGCCAAGTTAATCGTTGCTGATCTCAAAGAAATTGGTAGCATCATCACTGCCGAAGATTTGGAGGCTTACGCCGTGAACTGGCATTATTCCATACCTGTTCAATTCGATGATAATATCCTCCACGTAGTACCACCTGTCGGTAGTGGTACTATTCTGGCATTTATCCTAAACATTTTGCGCGGCTATAACATGACCGAAAAAAGTATCGCTACTCCAGACGAAGCTGCTCTGACCTACCACCGATTTATTGAGGCTTTCAAATTTGCCTTTGGCAAGCGGTATGAATTGGGTGATTCGAGGTTTAACAATTTAACGGAAGTAAGTAGACATTTTGGAGCAATTAACAAGTGTGTTCAATAGAGATTTTTGCTAGTTGATAAAAAATTTGGTATCATCTGAATATGGGGAAAAAGTGAGGCAGAAAATAGATGATTCCAGAACTTTCGATGATGCTGAACATTACGAGGCGAAATTTTGGTCCAAAACTCAAACTGGGACATCACATCTTTCGATTTTGGCACCCAATGGAGACGCAGTTTCCGTAACGAGCACAGTGAACTTTTAGTAAGTGTTGAAAAACTTTTGCATATAAATTTTTAAATGCGACTCTCGTAATTAAACGTGATGTAGGTCTTAAACCGATTTCTTTTCTGCTGGGCACTTCCCCTTCAGCTTCATTTAGATAGTATTTTAGTAACTTAATAGTATACGATCTCGGCTAATCTCAGGGGTGTTCCTTCCAGAATACGGTACTGATCCAAATGCATACAGAAAATCAAGAGTGCAATTTTTTACAAAACTCTGGACAGTATGAAATGTGAATGAGCGTAGAACGAAAAAAAACAGTGGGAAGAAAACGGACCCTTGTGTCATTTCAGCGTTCTTATAAGGTTTCAAAGTAATATCATCAAATATAATGAAAAGATTATGTTATGTTTGGGAAATGAGAAGGCTTTATAAGGAAGCCAGAAGAGATGTTAAGGTGCTCTGGGCAGCTCAGTGGCCGTGCAGGCCAAGCGAATGAAAAGAAATCTAAGCTATCCTTTTCTATATCGACAACAATGATTTATTGCACATTCTACTTAGTTTTAATGTAATAGAGATTGTTAACACAGTAAGGAACTTGGGACTTATTATTAATAACACTCTACCATGGGAGAGTCACTTTGATGCTGTCATTGAAAAAATTAATGGGTCTCTACGAAATCTGTGGTTATGGGCGTCATATAAACCGCAATGAGGTTCGTAAGAATCCTCCTTTTACTTATTTATTCTCTTGTAAATTGAAATATACGGTGATCTGGTTGTTACTTCTTTTAGAAAATTTAATCCAGCCTACAAATCATGCATTCAATATGTTTTCAATCTCATGCGCTTTACAATGACGGATTGTGTATGCATAATAGAGATTGGATTTTGCTTGGACTTTCGAAAACTGATTC